>RPFO01000246.1:2845757-3123192 GCA_009746045.1 Mesostigma viride
GGCCGCCCCAGGTGGCAGGCGGCCCAGCCGGGCCCCAGGCCCCGCCCGGGTCCCGTCTACCTAGTTCCCCCGCTGACCGGCCCACTAGTTGAATGAACCCAACGCAGGCCATGTGAGTAGTAGAAAATGGCGCGGCGGCAACAGAGGGCAAGTTTGGAAAGTTGCTGAATTTGTAGTCCTGCGACTCCGCGTCAAGCAGTCCGCAGGTAGTCCACCGACTAAATACACAATTTTGAGGACAACCTAGTTGGATCGGAATAATATCCGCATTTGTCGAGCCGTGCATTATGTGGTGAGAGGATACGTCATAAAGATTTTGTTCTATTAGCAAGTAGTTTATCAGTACATGACGAGGGCGGCATTACTTATTACTTATTAATAGATGCCACCCATCAATTCTTTCAGCAGCTGTCAAAGATACACGTCACATTTATTCAAGTGGACTTCCGGACATGCATTCAATTAAGTGAGACAACTAAAGACTGCACAGGCCCCAAGCTAGTTTACAGTATTTACAAGGGCATGTGTGACGCTGACAGTATTGAGCTGAAACAGTCACGATGAAGGATGTTGCCTGCATTAAAGACAATCACATTCCAAGTTCATTGACACAATGGCTACCTCCAATACAGGGGGACCGCCGGTTTCATGCACAGCAGCCAAGCCTTTTGATATCGTAAGACGAGCAGAAAACGCTGTTCATTTCATGGACTTAGTCTTAAGCTTGCGCTTAAAGGACTTCAGAATGCCATCATTACTGGACTTCTCCAGCGCACGCAAGTCCGGAGCAGACCCTTCGAACGTGTTAGCCAACGCATGGCTACCAGGTGTAGCGAAGGAGACATCCGAATGACACGTATCGTCCAGATGTATCGAGCCTGACTGGAGCATGTCATCCAGATTTGTTGACGACCGAGCGGAGGACTCGGACACGGTTTCCGATCCGTACTCAATCACATGGTCGAACTCCACTTCCTGGATGCCCTCCAGCACGGCACCCGGCTGAGACCTCAGCGTTTCTGGCTGCGCAGGTGCGTCCTTCTTCTTCTTCTGGCTTGCCTTTCTTACCAGCTGGACGAGGCTTTTGATATCGCTAGCAGCTTTAGTTAATGACTGCCAGGCTTCCTCGTACGGCATAGGCACAGTTGCGCGCTTGTTCATGAGCGCATTGGCGGAAGGGCTCCTCGAATTGGGAGCGCTTTTCACTGGTGCCATCCCTAACCAGGCACCTCTAACCAGAAGAGTGCCTTGAGGAATGACTCGGTCGGAAACAGCGAACTCATCACAACCGCATTCGGAGGACTGCTGGATCCTCTTGGCGTGAATCTCGGCGATTTCAAGCTTCCTGCGCGTATTTGTAAACACGACGTCTTGCTTTCTGGCCGGCGGCGAGCTCTGCGAGGCGGCGGGACACATTGTGGCTAGTAATCACTAGCAATGTCAAGCCACAGATCGGCAAATGGTGGGTCGCCGAATGCCGAGGAAAATGCTATCACAAACGTGCACAAATGGGAAGATCGGGTGCACCAGAAAAATCGGGTAGCAAGCGGCCACGACCTTTTAAAAAAACCTGTGCGCTTAAGGAAATGGCTACCAGTAATGCCTGCTTGAATCGCATCGGCTTCAGGGGAAAATGTATGGCAGTCGAGTGCGCAATATGGTGCCTCTTGGGCAGAGTTTGCGCCATCGTAGAAGGGATCCGAAGTTCGCATAAATCGGATGGCATAATCGGATTGGCATATTCTTGGCATATTCCGAAGGGGGAAAAGATTCCCGGGTCGGCGGCGCAGACGAACAACTGGCTCTGTGGTTGACATGGGATACTTGTAGTAGCAGCTGATAATATGGAGTAGATCTGACAAATTGGCATGCGGCGTGGGAATAAACTGTCAGTCAGTCAGGTCAGTTTATTCCCACGCCGCACTGCCAAGGTGTCGGTTCATGATTTCCTTCATGATTGTATCCAGGGGATACCCAAATTTGACGATTGGCTGATACTATTTTTCCCATTTCCCATTTCTTGTCCAGTTGACAACAACTTGTTGTTGTTGTTGTTGTTGTTGTTGTGTCCCACGCCACAACTTACCCGAAAAGAATCCAGATGACAAAAACTTACCCAAAAAATAAAAAAATAGATGTCAGACTGGCCAGGACTGGCAGGCTGCAGTCCCATGTCTGAAACAACCTGTCGGTGAGACGGTTACCCGGCTTTCACGTGGGACCCACTTAACTCAACGCCGCCTTATTAATAGTGGATCCCATGTGCGGCGTGGGCAACATCAGTCAACACCAACAACTTGACTCACTGGAGTCTGGTGATGATACACGTCAGCGTTCCACGTGTTTATACAGTACAGTAGCGAGCTCCAGCTGAGTGCTGACCGGGTTCCGTCTTACGACATGATTGTGCCACACTGACCATGCCATGGTGATGCAGGCAGCGGACAGCAGGCCCCTGCAGGCCACGTTGATACATCTCGGCTGACTCACCCCGAGAGTTTGGCCCACCCCTTCTTCAGTACGGATCCACGGCCGTGACGGCAGCCCTTTGATGACGGGCGCGATGACACTTAAGCCGTGACGCCCGAGTCCCGAGTCCCGAGTCCCGACGCGGCCGGGACCGGGCCCGAGACCGGGGAGCACAAGAGCATTGCGGGAGGAACGGCGCGGCGCGGCGCGGCAACTCATCAATCCCCAACCCATTACCGTTGCGACGGTATACGAGGTATACGTATATCTGTTTGCAGCTCCGTAACGGGACGCGACGCGATTTAGAGACCCCGGTAAGGTGTACATGCATGCTACCAGCTTCCGGCGTCGAGCTCTGTGCGCATGCGCCTTCCAGCCCGCCGCCTAGCTCGGGGGACTACATTCGGGCGGACGCACCTCGTGCTCGTTCTCTCTGGACTTTCCACCATCGCCGTGGTCCGTCTACCCTTTGTCCGGTAGGAGAAGCAGAAAAATGCCGGCACCCGTAAAGAAAGCGGCGGCCGGGCCCAAAGGCAAGAAGAAGGCATGCAACTTCGTGATTGACTGTTCTAAGCCCGTTGAGGACAAGATTATGGACATTGGGTCTTTTGAGAATTTCCTCCAGGACAGAATCAAGGTCAATGGGAAGGCAGGTGTCCTTGGCGACACTGTCAAGGTCCTCCGCGAGAAGAGCAGGATCTCGGTTACATCAGAAGCCGCCATGTCTAAGCGGTATTTGAAGTACTTGACCAAGAAGTACCTGAAGAAGCACAACGTGCGTGATTGGCTTCGTGTGATCGCTTCCAATAAGGATAGGTCTGTCTACGAGCTGCGGTACTTCAACATTGCTGATGACCAGGCTGAGGATTAAGCTTGGCAAAACGAAACAGGATGCGGTCGCCTTGGCATAAATGACGTGAGCGTGTGCTCACCATCTCTGTCGACCGGTGTGTACAGTGCCGGTTGTTTGACCGTTGAGAAACGGAGATCCTCATAAGACTGAAGGGCAATTGGGGATAAGCAAAGCAGGATGCTTTGGCAGCTCTCCATAGTCCTGCTGCAAGGCACGCAGGACGGGGATTTCGAACGTTGTGCTCGGCACGATAAGCTATTATCTCCACCCATGTAATAAATTTCTTCGCGCTTGCCCTCATGATCCCGTTGGTTATATCCTGGAAGCATGGATGCACGACAACCATGGAAATGTAGCTTTTACATATGATGACCGATGCCATGATGGGTCGTAAGGATATGCGATAAAAGCGTCAAAGTAGGGCTTGCATGTTCATGTGGAGGTTTCCCATACGATGATGGCATAGACATGATATGGAGTATGTAACCTAGATCCTGCCTGAGAATCTTGCCTTCCTTGCTACCCTGCTGCTGACCTCATGGCGGTCTCCCTCGTCGTACATCCTGCCGGGGCAAACCTGCATGTATATTTGTTCTCCTAGTCTCCTCCTCCTCCTCCTCCTCCTCCTCCTCCTCCTCCTCCTCCTCCTCCTCCTCCTCCTCCTCCTCCTCCTCCTCCTCCTCCTCCTCCTCCTCCTCCTCCTCCTCCTCCTCCTCCTCCTCCTCCTCCTCCTCCTCCTCCTCCTCCTCCTCCTCCTCCTCCTCCTCCTCCTCCTCCTTCTTCTTTGCATTATATTTACATGCCACATAGCTTGTTATGGCCCGCTATGTTTTTGTCATAGTTTGTCTTGCATGTTCATAATCAGCAGGATTAGTTTCTGATCATGAAGATATGTGCTTTGCTCGGCAGCAACTAGGGATGAAAGTCATGTCTGTGAGGAATGCTTTGCATGCTTGTTTTTGATAGAGCGTGCGGTAACTAGTTCAAGTGCGGTGAGGGTGGGGGAAGGGCTTGATGGCTTGAGAATGGGGGGTTTGCCCCTTCACTAAGTTGTTTTGAGTGCCTTCGGGTTAAACGATTCAGCCTGTTTCCATCTTTTCGAGGCAGCAGTTGCAGCCTTAGTGGCTGATGCCTTGAGGTACGGTAGTGTAGTGAAGTGGTATGCGGACAAGAACCCTGTGCCCTGTGTGGTTGTCTGCATGTCGCCCCGTTGTGACCTTTGGCACTAGTGTCTGTGTTGTGGACTGGGGGGTAAATAATGAGGTACTATCAGAGCCATGTGAGGAAAAAGTGTGGGGGTGTGCTGGCATGCGGGCGGGCAGGTGGGCACGCGGGCGGGCAAGCGTGGGGTCATGGGGATGTGCGGGTGTGGTTGTATGGTGGTGTGCTGGTGTGCGGGCGTGGGGGTGTGCTGGTGCGCTGGTGTGCGGGTGTGGGGGTGGGGGGTATTTGTGTTGTGTAGACATGTCCAGGTGCTTCCTGGGTAGCCTGTGGAGCTCTGGCCTACTACCTGTGTGAGGGGGGAAGTGGTTGGGTACTGCTAGTATTGTACCTCCTTGTTGGACAGCATGTGCCATATCGAACACGTTGATATGTCCCTTTCCTCCCTCCCCCCATCTCTCCCCCACCCTGCACCCGCTCTATTACCCTCACCCTCTCTCCCTGCCCCTCGTTTCCTCCCCCTTTCCACTCTTCCTCTCACTTTTGTTCACTTGCTACTCTCTTGCCCCCCTTCCAGGTCCCCCCTACTTTGTGTCTTCTTAAGCATGCATGTTTGTGGGAGAATGGAGTGGATGTGTTTTTGGATGTGGATGCTCTGGTGTCTACAAACATGCGTGGTTCCTTTGGGGATGTGATGTCGCCTTTCTTCAGTACTGTCTTTGTTAGCCCCTGGCAGCGTTGGCACATATCATGGCTGTCATACATATCATGTATGGTGATGATACAGCGTGCAGGCATGTTTGACTGTGAGTTATGGGGCACAGTAGTCATTGTGGGTGTGTTTTGTGTGTACATACCTCACACCAGGTAAGACTGTTTGCTTGATAGCCTGGCCCTAGCGCATGTGCTGTGTTCTTGGGCCAAGGGAGGGTATTTTGGCTTAGGTTTCAGTTTGTGCTGTTTGCTAGTCTGATCATTTTGCCATGGGGTCAGCGTCACAACTGTCACCTACGTGCACAACCAGCACAAGCATGAAATTTGCGAAGTATGCATGTCGTTGGTGAAAAACTGATTTGGTTTCATGCACTTGAATTTCACGTAGGATAAAGTGCGAATTGCGTGAGGGCTTACCATGACTAGACCAGTCAGTTTATCCAGTCAATTGATCCCTGATTGGTGAGCGCAGCGTCTGCAGTGTGCAGTGCACATGCACACTGATTATTGGCAGGGCAAATTAAATTATAACATGACTCCGTTGGGAGATCATGTAGCACATATTCCCGTGGATGGATGGAGGGGGGGACAAAGCCGCGAAACCGAACTAATCTAACTCTAAGCTAATCTAATCTAGAAAACCCTACCTATTCTACTCAACAATTAATTAATTAATTAATTAGACTCGTGCTCCCGTTGGGTCCAGTCACAGAGCATTAACCCCGATGGATGGATGGATGGGTGCAAACAGTCCTACCGGTCTAATCTATCAACATCAGCTACCTACGACATCTATCTAACAGCATTCTAACTACCGACCAGTGCTCAAGGCCGCCCTCGTGGAGGCCTACGAGCACGCTCAGGACGCGGAGGCGGCCCAGTGCATCGCGGATGCCAAGGCCTGCCAGGCTCGCAACCAGGACAAGGACATGTGGTACCACCTCGACCGGCTCGGCGGCCGGCGGCAGCGCACCCCGGTGGAGCACACGGGGGACGGCACGGCGCCGGTCAGCCTTGACCGCTGGTTGGCCCACAATGTTTCCTTGACCGGTGGGGCTCGCGCCCCCCCTCCGCCGCTTCACCCCGAGACGGCCGCCCGCCTCGGGGTTGCCGGACCCCCGCCGCCGCCAGCGCCCCCCTCCTCGGCCGCGGACTACCAAGTCCCCGCCTTGCAGGAGGGCTGCCTTGCCACTGACGACGTCGTCCCCCCTTCACTTTGAAGGAATTGGACGGCGCCCTTGCTCGCCTGCGGTACGATGCGGCGGTCGGTGCTGACCACCTTTCTGCTGAGCTGCTGAAGACCCCTGATCCGGCGGTTAGGGATCTTCTGCTGGCGTTCTGCAACCGTGTTCTGCTTTCTGACGAGCCTCCGCCTGCTGAGTGGCAGACGGCCATCCGCGTCATGCTGTACAAGAAGGGCTCTGCTGCTGACCCCGGTAACTACAGGGGTGTCTGCCTCCAGAGCGCCGCGCTGAAGGTCTTCATGCGCATGATGCTGCACAGGCTCCGCGCCGCGCTGGACCCCCACCTGGGTGAGTCTCAGATGGGTTTCCGTCGTGGTCGTAATACTGTCATGGCTGTGTTTGTCGCGCGCCGGTTGATGGAGGAGGTGCGTCGCCTTCCCCCTGACAGTTTGCCGCTGGTCTTCATTTTTGTTGACTATATCAAGGCCTTTGATCGACACGGTCCTCTGGGAGGCTCTTTGGGCCATCCTAGCTCTGGATCGAGTGCCACCTGCGTTTATTGCTGCCATTCGTCGACTGTATGAGGGCTCACAGGCAGTAGTGCGGACTGCGGAAGGCACCACCCCACCATTCCCCCTTCACCACGGGGTGTGGCAAGGTTGTGTCCTGTCCCCATACCTGTTCATTATTGTCGTGGATCACGTCATGCGCCGAGCACGTGCGCGCTTTACTGCTCTTAAGGGGTTCGAGCCAGGCTTGGACATCCTTAACGAGAAAGAACATGGCGGGGTTCGACCTGGTTACCGCCTGGCCGACCTGATTTATGCGGATGACACCACCCTCATCGCGCGCCCCGAGCACATTCAGACCTGGCTGGACTGTCTGGGCCTGGAGGGGAGGGCGGTGGGGTTGGAGATTAGTGTCAAAACTGAGGCGATGGTGATTGGGGCCTCTGGACAGTACACCGCCGCTGCCGCGCCTGCAGCTCGATGGGACGACGGTCCCGTTCCGCGATCGCTTCAAGCTGTTAGGGAGCTGGCTCCCTGACACCGCCGACGATGTGGACACCCGCATCGGCCTGGCCTGGGCTAGGCTTCGTTCGCTCAACACCTACTGGCGCTCCAAGGGCCTGGGCGACCACCGCAAGCGCATGCTCTTCAAGGTCCTCGTCCTTACGGTGCTCACGTATGGCGCCGAGGCGTGGACAATCACACCCACGCTGGCATCTAGGCTAGACGGCACAGTTTACCGGATGCTCCGACAGGTCCTCAACGTAGGGTTTTCCAAGCGCCCGTCATCAGAGTCTTTGTATCAGGGCATGCCCCGTATTTCGGACGAAGTTAGACAGCGTAGGATAGCATTTGTAGGACACCTTGCTCGCACCAGCCAGGTCGACACCGCCCTTGGTCTGGCCGGCCCCCAGCGGCTTGGCCATCCAGGACGGCACATTCTGACCTGGCCTGGCCCCAAGGACATCCCCAAAAAGGTAGGGAAACATGTCACGAACTACGTACAGATGTTGCTGGATGACCTACTGGTCCCAGCCCAGTTTGAATACCGCATCCACTCTCTCTCCCTTCTTTGGACTGCCATGCAGAACAAGACGCGGTGGAAGAGGATTGTCAAGGCTCACACGCCCGACCCTGTGGGCAAACCACCTCCCCCCAAGCGGAGGAGGCGTTTTGATGACTAGGGTAGTTAGGATTTTTCTAGACTAGATTAGAGTTAGGTTAGTTCGATTACGCGGCTCCTTCCATCCCACCCAACCATCAAGGAATATGTGCTACATGATCTCCCAACGGAGGCATGCATGTTATTAATTTAATTTAATTCTAACTACAACATCTGTCTAGACAGCCTAATGATGCCCTAGGGGAGCTGTCTGGCGTGCCTCCCACGGGTTTGCACACGCGGGCGCTTCCCCATGTGCAGGGGGGGGCTCGTTGTCCTCTATGACCTGGGCCCACTTGGCCTTGTCCATCATCTTCTTCCAAATCACGGAGAGGCCTAGGCCCCCCATGTCCTCTACTAGCTGTTCTTTGAAGGTGCGGGCCTTGCGGCGTCTAACATCAGGGGGCCCGGCCCACGTCAGGAGGTGCCAGCCAGGCTGAGCTGGTCGCAGTCCTGCGGGGGGGCCTGGCACGTGAGGAGTCTACCTGGTTGGTGCGAGCTATAGGTGCCCTACTAGCTGCATGTGCATGCACAGGCGCCGCTGCTTAATGGTGCTGGTGACATATGGCATGCCCTGGTACAGGTCCTCATTGCGGACATGAGCAGCACTGATATCCTACTCTGAAAATGGAACGCAGCATGCACATGTTGGTGACCGCGCCGTCCAGCTTGCGGGCCAGGTCGGCGGTGAGGGTCCACGTCTCGGCCCCATACGTGAGAACAGGAAGGACGAGGACCTTAAACAGGTCCTGTTTCTCGATCTTGCCCAGGGGCTTGCGCCACAGGGCCCGGTACTGGCGTAAAGCGTGCCAGGCGAGGGAGATGCGATGGTCCACATCGACCTCGCAGCTGGGGAGCAGGCTGCCCAGCAACTTGACGCGGTCCCGATACAGGACTTGAGAGCCGTCGAGGAGATAGAGGGGTGGCGGTGAGTGGGTGAGCCCAACAGCCAGGGCCTCTAGC
This sequence comes from Mesostigma viride, assembly GCA_009746045.1. NCBI lineage: Eukaryota > Viridiplantae > Streptophyta > Mesostigmatophyceae > Mesostigmatales > Mesostigmataceae > Mesostigma > Mesostigma viride. Next base: position 2,854,773 of record RPFO01000246.1, read on the forward strand.
TGTCTTCTTGCTGAACTCAAGCCCCACTGCCCGAGCCTCGATAGCCAGGCAGTCAAGCCATGTCTGCACGTGCCCAGTGTCCTCGAAGAGGGTGGTGTCGTCTGCGTAGATGATGTCTGCCAGCCGAATCTCGGCGCGTGTCCGCTCCGCCATGCCAGAAGTGGTTGGCAACCTGCACCCCTGGTTCCCTACCCACGATGCGGGCAAATCGCTTGCGCGCCTGAATCATTACGTATTCGACCACAATAATGAACAGGTAGGGCGACAGCGCCCTACTCAACAAAGCGCCCGCCTTCCGCTTGGGGGGAGGGGGCTTGCCCACAGGGGCGGGCGTTTGAGCCTGGACAATGGTCTTCCACCTCCTCTTGTCCTGCATAGCAGTCCAAGCAAGGCATAATTTTGTCCTATTCTGCTACCTGCCACGAGCCACGAGATAGCCATGGCTGACGGCGGCGCCCATAATTAATTAACTAATTAATTCAACTCGGCGCCCATAACTTTCACATGTGGGCTCCAAATTTTGCCGCGGCTAAGCATGTGCAATCGCTCCGTCTTTCTAAGACGCACACGCTGATATCAAGGAGACAACCAGCTTAATTCCCCTAATTTATTTTCCCGAAGCTATCACGCAAGGAGCTTCTTCAGCGCCCTCAAGGAGGAGGAGGCCAACATCCCAGCTCGGCACTTCCTGGTTATGCTGCTCGACGCCAACGCCACGCTGCCAGTTGGCACTGGGGGCGCTCAGTACTCGATCCCCACCCAACACGACAGCCAACGGTACAGTAACACGGCTTTATTTGCGAATCTGCGCAGGTTGCATGCAATGCTTCTTTCGCACGCCCCGCTGAGCAGCTTGCCACCTTTTTCGGGCCGTCGGATCGGGTGGTGTGCCTTGACTATATACATCTGCGTACGCCGGGCTCAGCGCCCCTCAGTTGTAGATGCTCGCGTGCTGCAAGATTCTGTTAGCTTGGTGGAATCTGATCACCGTCTCGTGCTCGCTCGCATCAGATTGCGGTTTCCTGGCGTGAAACCGTCGGCGACAACTGGAGCCTCAGCCAGATCTCAAGGTGCTCCGGATTGTACTGAAGGATGCCGACAAGATGTCAGCAGAAGAGCAGGCCGCTATGTCGCACCGGCCGGACGACTTTCTGGCAGTCTTTGACGCCAGGGGCAGCCGCCAGCAGTTACACGCCCGGCGATTCCGCCGAAGGGTGATATTTCAGTGATCCTCCGCGGTATCGCTGCCAAGTACCGTCTGGCTGCCCGCACCCTCCCCTCCTTGCCTCCGCGCCGACAGCTTGCTGTCCACCGCCACGCACCGACATGCAGTGGTCGCCGCTCGGCAGATGCTCCGCCGCAACAGGGACCCAACCGCCAAACCTGGGCTGCAAGCGGATCTGCGGGTCGCCTAGCTACGAGCAGGCTGAGAAGGCAGACGCTCAGCAGATGGTCAAGGACCTGCGCAGCTGCCAGCAGAAGTACTGACGACGGCAAGGGGGCCTGGTTCTGGACTTCTGGTACAAGCGTCTCGGGCCCACCCGGGCGGCCTCGGCCGGCCCCAACGCCACGACGTTCCTGGCGCCCCAGCCAAGCGGCTTCGTACCTGGGCCGCGGCCACGGCCGAGGTCGTGGGGACAGCTGCGCCGCCCCCACCCCTGCTCCCAGCCGCCGCCGCCCGCCCGGCTGCCCTGGCCGGCCCCGCTGGGCCCCCGGCCCCGCCCAGGTCAGCGGCGGACTACCTAGTCCCCCCGCCAGTGATGATTCATACGCCGTATTATACGCCGTATTTAGCGTATTATGCGCGATACGCAAGCGGCGCGTACGAAAATGGGGTACTTTCATACGCAACGCGTATTTTTGCGCATTTTTGCGTATTTTCGCGTATTTTTGGCATATTTTTGGCTTACGAGGTGGGTGCATTTGCTTGCCTAGACTGCGGCGCGCCGACCTGTAGTAGGAACAAATAATTGCGTGATGAGCTAGCTAGTGTATAGTGCACTAAAGCTAAAAGCGCGTTCATTGTGACTTGTGAAGGCGGGAAGGTGAAGGCGGGAAGGCTGAAGATTCATCATCAAGAGGGTGATAAGCAACCGTATATTTGGAAATAAACGTACACCTATTTATCTGGATCAAGAAGGTGATAAGGTGTGCCAGCAACGTCGTGGTCGTCTGGCACCTAGATCGTAGCATATCGACATCCAGGCATGGCTGACACGTGAGTCAATGGAACACGATGATGATGTGCGGCCCGATGAAGAAGAGGCCACATCCGAAACTGTCTGGACATACATTAGCAAAGAGCGCATCCTCAAGAATCGGCAGCAGACAAATAACTACTACATGGATGATGGAGTACTCCGTTACAGGCTGCTGGTCGAGCAGGCGGAGAAGGAAAGCAATACCAGGAAGAGGAAGGCGACTAGTGACGCCAAGAAGCAGGCTGATGTGCGGGCGGCACTTAAAGACAGGCTTGCAGACGTTGTAGAAACCGACGCCTCTAACTGGGTGTCCCCTCATGCCAGCAACACCTCGGGGCGCGCTGCTGGGGCGGCTGGGCCAAGCGGATCATCAAAGGGCCAATCCACCGACGGTAATTTGCCCGCACCTTATGGGCTCAGCAAAGAGCAGCTGGACGAGGAGCTGTGCGAGGCATTCATTTGCGCCTTTCAATGCCATCGACGCCCTTCAATGTCATCGACACCTCGGGGCAATGTATAGTGCATGCATATCTTGAGTTCTACAAATTTATTATCCTTTCCAGTGAGTTGTGCATTGATACTGGTATTGATACTTAGTTGCATGTTGTCTCGATTTTGAAGAGAAACTATCAAGTTAGACCGTTAGAAACTAAGCTTGTATTTAGGTAGTGGTGGCAATGCCAAAGGTCATGCTATATATGTCATGTATAGGCAAAAGGTATGGAAAAACACCAGCAGACTATGCTTGGTTGCTCAGAATGTTGAAAACCCCTCAAAATCATGCCAAAAAAGGGGTTTTCAACGGTTAGCGTACGATCAGCGTATAATACATTATACACCGCGTATTATACATTATACACCTGGGGCCGCGTACGACGCGTATCGCGTATGAATCATCACTGCCCCCCGCTGATCGGCCCCGGCACTTGGCGACCCGTCAGACATGCCTCCATTCACCTCTCGCGAGGTCACGGAGGCGGTCCAGCATCTGCGTTATACGACGCAGCCACCGGCTCCGACGAGATTCCTGCCGCAGTTGTGAAACTTGAAGCCGAATTTGAGGACACCGGTGTTATCAGTGCTGCTCTTCCGGGACTATCTGCAACCGCCTTCTGCTGTCGTCGCAACCGCCTCCAGCGGCCTAGCAACACAGTTTTCGCACGATGCTGTATACAAGAACAAGGGGTCGCCAGCCGACCCCGGCAACTACAGAGGGGTGTGCATCCAAAGTCCCCACCTCAAGCTTCTTATGCGGCTCATCCAGAACCCGGCGCCTGCGCACGGCCCTGGACGGTCACCGGTCAGCGATCGTCGACTCAGCACGGCTTCCGTTCAGGTCGCAACACAGTACAGGCGCTCTTCGCTACTCGCCCACTTGTGGAGGATCGAACTGCAACGCCTTTAGCCTGGTGAGTCCCCTTACTTAGCACCTTGTGCTGGTGGACTTCATCAAAGCCTTCGATTCGGTTTTCTGGCCTGCGCTATGGGACATCCTCGAGCTGTTCCGGATCCCCCGGCCCCTTATTGCTGTCATCCGCAACCTGTATATGAAGGGTCCACCACTTACTTCGGTGCGAACTTCTTATACGGGACCACGCCACCATGCCCTTTACAGAAGGGCGTGTGGCAGGGCTGCGTGCTGTCGCCCTACCTGTTCATTATTGTGGTTGAATACGTAATGATTCAGGCGCGCAAGCCGATCGATTTGCCCGCATCGATCGTGGGTAGGGAACCAGGGGTGCAGGTTGCCAACCACTTCTGGCATGGCGGAGCGGAAACGGAGATTCGGCTGGCGGACATCATCTACGCAGACGACACTGCGTAGATGGCCACCCTCTTTGAGGACACTGGGCATGCACGTGCAGACATGGCTTGACTGCCTGGCTATCGAGGCCCGTGCAGTGGGGCTTGAGGTCAGCAATTAAGACAGAGGCTCTAGCGATTGGGCTCACCCACCCACCGCCACCCCTCTATCTCCTTGACGGCTCTCGAGTCCTGTATTGGCGAGACCGCGTCAAGCTGCTGGGCAGCCTGCTTCCCAGCTGCGAGGCTGATGTGGATCGACCACCGCATCTCCCTCGCCTGGCACGCTTTACGCCATTACCGGGCCCTGTGGCGCAAGCCCCTTGGCAAGATCGAGAAACAGGACCTGTTTAAGGTCCTCGTCCTTCCTGTTCTTACGTATGGGGCCGAGACGTGGACCCTCACCGCCGACCTGGCCCGCATTGAAGCTGGACGGCGCGGTCCCCAACATGCTGCGATCCATTTTCACTTTTTCAGAGTAGGATATGCTAGCTGCGCACGTCCGCAATGAGGACCTGTACCTTGGCATGCCATATATCACCAGCACCATCAAGCAGCGGCGCCTGCAGCTAGTAGGGCACCTAGCTCGCACCAACCAGGTAGACACCTCACGTGGCCCCCCCGCGGAACTGCGACCAGCCGAGCTCAGCCTGACGAGCACCTCCTGACGTGGGCCGGGCCTCGCGACAATCTGCTCGACGCCGCAAGGCCCGCACCTTCAAAGAACAGCTAGTAGAGGACATGAGCGGGGGCCTACTAGGCCTCTCCGTGATTTGGAACAAGATGATGGACAAGGCCAACTGGGCCCAGCCGGTCATAGAGGACAACGAGCCCCCCCCCCCGTGGGGAAGCGCACGCCGGCGTGTGCAAACCCGCGGGAGCCGGCACGCCAGACAGCTCCCCTAGGGTATAGCGTGATGTTGTTGGCTTTAGATAGTCTGATGTTGTACTACTAGGTAGCTGATGTAGATAGATTAGACCGGGTAGGACTGTTTGCACCCATCCATCCATCCCTCCGGCTCCATCGGGGTTAATGCTCCGTGACTTCCCAACGGGAGCACGAGTCTAATTAATTAATTAATTAATAACGCAATATTAATTTTAAGCTATCACGCAATATTAATATATATTAATTGGAACCAAAGCCGGAGTGACGCGTGCACCGGCCGACATTAAAAATTAAATTAAAATATAACCATGTGCCTCCGTTGGGAGATCATGTAGCACATATTCCTTGATCGATGGATGGTGGAGTGGAGGGAGCCGCGTAATCGAACTAACCTAACGCTAATCTACTATCTAGTCTAGAAAAATCCTAACTACACTACTCATCAAAACGCCGCCTCCTCTTGGGGGGAGGTGGCTTGCCCACAGGGTTGGGCGTGTGAGGAGTTGGTGGCCTAGAGTTTGCTCAGTTGGCCAAGAGTTTGCTCACTTGACAGCCATGGTATATTCCAACTTAGTGTGAAATCAATGGAATAATATCACGTACAGTCCCCGCAAGTGTTCCCCAATTAGTAAAGTGTCGCCCCCCCCCTCCTTCCTGCCCCCCACGGCTGCCCGGCTCACCCTATAGCCAGGTATGGTTTCTAGCCACTTGTGCACGAAGCTTTGACATGTAGTTTCCACAGAAAAACGATGCAAATTGTAGTCATGACATGCACCATAATAATTATAAATCGTTAAGACGTCAGTTCCACTAAAAATCATGAATGAAAGTTCATTACGACCGCACTGGAGCCCTCCACTACGTTACTTTTAGTCGTTACAATACCAATGTCACAATCTAACGAAGAACGCCCACTGATGAGATGAAGCCCAACAAGGCGATTAAGGTTCAAGCTATAGGCTCGGCTGTGCCTCCCATTCCGCCTATGCCCATGCCCATGCCTATGCCACCACCCATGCCAGCCATGCCCATGCCGCCGCTCATGCCCATGCCATGCACCACCTCCCATGCCAGCCTTGCCCATGCCCATGCCGCCGCCCATGCCACCGCCGCCCACAGCCCCATGCCCATCCCACCGCCGCCCATGCCAGCCATGCCCATTCCCAGCCCCATGCCCATGCCACCGCCCATGCCAGCCATGCCCATGCCCATGCCCGGCCATGCCCATGCCCATGCCCATGCCCATGCCCATGCCCATGCCCATGCCCATGCCCATGCCCATGCCCATGCCCATGCCCATGCCCATGCCACCGCCCATGCCCACCATGCATGCCCATGCATGCCCATGCCCATGCCCATGCCCATGCCCATGCCCATGCCCATGCCCATGCCCATGCCCATGCCACCGCCCATGCCATGCATGCCCATGCCCATGCCCATGCCCATGCCCTGAAAGGCGGCTGGCCGCCTGGCCAGCGGCCGCGGTTGTGGGAGATGAGGTGCGAGCACAGGTCAATAATAAGCGAGGCGTGCGTGCCGTAAAACACGTCGATCTTCCATGAACTTAGGCTCCTGGGCTGCGATTCCAGTAGCCATGTGCGTTGATGTCAAAGGCCATCTCGTCCCAGTGCGGCTCGGCATGCAGGGCGACTGCGCTTGGGCTCAGGCGATGCAGATGGCGAGGCAAGCCTGGGAGGGGGCTGGTGGGCAACCACCAGTGCGCGACTAGTGCCACCGCTGCCTTCCGGACCTGAGGGCGAAGCTGCAGCCGGAGTTAACGCCAAGCGCATTGGCGTGTTCCTGATTCCGCATATCTCTGCGATTCCAGCGGCACCGGAACGAGTTCATTCCGACAAGTATCAAGAAAGTTATGGCGTTCCGACTTCCCGGTCGCGCGAGAGCGCGAGCCGGCTGTTCTTCTAAGTCGTGCGTGAATATTTGCCGACGACATATGGGGGGTCAACAGTAATTCCTGGGCTGACAGGAATTAGGTGCTAAACCTACGACGGTATTGGATTAATACGTCGTACGCAGGAAATCATTCCTGAGGAACCTTAACCTGTGGTCTGTTGGTACCGCAGGCTTAGTCCTGGACTTCTAGGTGCAGATGCAATAGTCATGTGGGAATTTACTCTGTGGTCGCTGTGCCTGTATGGCAGACCTACTGTATAGGATCTGGGCGCTGTACAGGTTGTGAATACTGTACCGGGAATGTTATTACTGAGCAGGCCTCCTAGGCTGCTCAGGACTAGCAAAGCACAGTGCACAAGTATATAAAGAATAGGCCAGTGCCAATTGGGATCTCTTGCGAGCCCGCCTCACGTGTGTTGCCTTGACTTGGCAAACTCGTGTACAAGCCTCAAGTGTGTGAGCGCTGTAACATTATCCAATTTTAACAAAGCTCCGTTCCAACCACATTCACACATTGCTGCATTGCAACCATATCCTTATACATTGCGTTTAAAAACGTTAACTCAAATTACAAGCAGTCTCGACGGAACGGCCAGAAGGGTCGTTGCTGTTTGCTGCGTGCAGCGTTGACGACGGTGAAGCTCGTCGGGTGTCGAATGGTGCAGGAAGAACAACGGCAGCAGAATTTCCGGTTTCCTTGGCAGTCTGCTTGTGGTTCCATTTCGCCTGAATTGCGTCGTGTGGTTCGAGATTTATCTTTATTGCTTGCAGATCGGCCACCTGTTGATCGCAACTTTGTGCATTTCGTCGACAACCAGGTCGAGGATTGGGATCGAGCGCATTCTGCAGCACGTCCGGACCATCGTCGTTCCGGCACACCGGAGCGTCGACAACATCGAGCAAGAGCTGCACGGTCTGGTCGGAATCCAGACTGTAATCACAGCCTTAGTTGACCGGGTGCGTGCGGAGTTGGTGGCCAGGCGAGGAGAAGCTGCGGAGCCAGCTGGTGCGGTGCGACGCGAGTTCGTGCAGGCAGCGGCGGGTGCGGGCGTACAACGTGCGTTCGCAGGCGTAATTGGCGACGAGGGATTTGCAGCGGGACCAGTTCGACGTGAGCGACGAGGCCGGGCGGAGCGCTACAGGCGGCTAGCAGAGGTCGAGGCGGCTGAGGAAGCCATCACCGGAGGTCAGCGTGCGACACGAGTCGACAGGAATCCGGAGCGAAGGAGAGTTCCTCTTCAGGAACTGCCCCAACCTCTTCGCGTTCGAGTGACGCGGTGGGAGGAGTTCGCCCCTCTGGGTTACGACAGTGACCTTGAGGTGGGCGCTGTGGGGGTCGCTGGTCTAGGTGACGAGGAGCTTGGCGACCGCGAGGTGCCAAGATACAACCCACGGGGTGGTAACGACGGGTTGTCACCTGACAGTCTACTACACTAACGGTGACGACGCTGTCATTGCGGGCCGACAGCGGGCTGACGACGGTGCTGCTGGCAGCAGGGTGCCAGAGCTCATCCTTGTGAGCGACAGCGACAGTGACAGCGACAAGGAAAACCAGGAGGCGCCCGCGGTCGACCGTGGTGGTCTTGACTGAGTGGTAACACTTGTCATTTTCCTTTCTTGTTCAGCAGCTTATATTGCTTTAATTGCTGTTTGGCCACTTGGCTGGCTGTAGCAGACCTAAACAAGGGCCATCATGAGTGAGGGAGCATTTGACCAACGAGGGCGCGGTGTCGGCTTTGAGCGGCGCGGCGCTGATATGGATGGACGCGATGGACGCGATGGACGAGGTGGAGTCCCGGCGCAAGGGGACCAGGCTGGGCTAGCAGATGATCAGAGCCAAGGATCTCAAGGCGGTCAGAACGCGCCAGCAGCAGACCAAGCAGCGCCTAGGCGGCCGACCGTAGCCGAGGGGTACGCGGTACTAAGCCAGTTTCAGTCCATCAAGGACAATTGGCAGCCCCGGGACGCTGAGAGGATGCTGGAGGACATGAACTTGTACACGGACATCTATACCGGTGACAAGCTTCGCATCCTGGCGTCTAGTGCCTACATAAGGCAGTCGGCAAGGCGGCTGTTCAAGTTCGTCCGGGAGCGACATACAGCGGGGGATACCTGGGCTGCGTTTATGACGCGCCTCAGGGTGTTCCTATGTGATAAGAGGACCATAGATGGTTCTCAACTGAAACAGGAGTACCTGGACTACAAGCCCATCAAGGGGCAGCTAGTGGTCCACGCCTTTGAAGACTTCGTCAAGCTGCATGAGGGAGGACGCCATGGCCAAAGGGTTCTTCGTTGCAGACCGGATGGCCATGGGCGACTTTCTCAAGTCGCTGCAGCTGGATCCTGTCACGATGGACAACGTGACCATCCACATGCGCCAAGTCCATGGCTGGGCTGCCATGACGGACCAGCTGTATGAGTGTTTCAGCGGCAAGTATGTAGGCGGTAAGCGCCCACGTCAAGGGGACGAGGAGGCAGCTGAGCCTGCAGTTAAGTCCATGAGGGGATCGGGCCACGGGGGCCCAGCGTCCTCGAGGGGGCCTGAGACCTCTTCTAGGGGTCGAGGAAGGTCCAGGAGGGGGCGTGGCAGAATGGCTGGACGGGGGACACCTCCGAAGTCGGGACCTCCACAGTCCCAGTTTGACTTCAAGAGGGTGGGTGGTCCTCCCAAGGCTGGACCCAGCAGTGGGACCTCACGGGACATCAGTCAGGTGGAATGTTATTTCTGCCAAGGGAAGGGTCACTTCAGGAATGAGTGTCCCTCGTACCTGAGGCAGGAAGGTCAGAGCAAGCCAGCTCAGGGTGGCAGCAAGGAGAAGGCTGGTCCATCCCAGGATAAGGGCAAGGGCAAGGCTGTTGATCATTGACTTGAGCCTGCACACATCCCTGAACCCTGGAGGGTGCCCCCAGGGGTGTGTAATGTAGCTGCTAGTGACGGCAGTGAGGGGCAGCCCCATGCTCTAGTGACAGAGCCTATTGGACACGATGGGGCAAGCTTGGTTACCACAGAGAGTATGCCAGCTGTAGCTGCAGTGGTTACTCGCCAACGTGCCCGCCATGGCGGTGCTGAGCCTGAGGTAGGACCTGGTGCTGTGGACCCAGGTGGATCTCAGAAGCATTCTGACCGTGCAGGACTGGCACAGGATGGTCAGGATGAGGATAGGGCTGGAGACAGTCTGACAGGCACGACCCTGGTGCCTCCTGTACATAAGGGATCTGTACATACCTTGAGTGCTAATAATGACAATAAAAGATTTTCTCTCTTGTATGACATTGCCTCAAGGTTGCATACCATGTTTGGCCATGCAGCTCAGTCTTTGCAAGTTGCTAGACGGCTGGGAGGAAGTGAGTTGTACTCCATCTGCCAACAGGTTGCTCAAGCTTGCAAGTGCAGGCTAGTTGCTAGAAAGCCCAAGCAGTCTCATGCCAGGTCTCCTATTTTGCAGCCAGGCCATGTGCAGGTAGATATTCAGAGAATCAGGGGTTTGAAGCTGCTAGTGGCAGTGGACAGATATACCAAGTACAAGACCCTAGAGATCCTGCCTGACATGGAGAAGCCTACGTTGATTGCTGCTCTGAAGTTGACAAGGAGCCGGTACCCTGGGTTGGAGTTGCTGCAGTGTGACATTCAGTTTGAGTGCTGTGAGAACCTGCCAGAGTTTCCAGAGTTGTTGATTACACCCAGGGAGAGCCACGGCCAGCAAGGGGTTGTGGAAAGAGCCATCCAAGAGATCAAGACTGTGCTGCTGGTGGAGAGGATTCCAAGGACGTCATCTGCCATTGTGACATCTGCATGGCTACGTTCTGTGGAGGATAGGCTGAACCTCAGGACTCCCATGTTCTTTGGTGACATTGCCATCAATCCTCTTATGCTGCACACCAGGATGCTGCCAGCTGATGCTGAGCAGGCATGGAAGGAGAAGCTAGAGGCCAAGTTCCTCAAGCTGAGGCAGAAAGACAAGGGCTGGAGTGTCCTAGAACCTAACGTTGGACAACAGGTTGTTGTGTGGAAGGAGCCAAGCTTTCCAGGGAAACGTGGCAGCTGGCATGATGGGGTGGTGACCCGAGTAGAAGCCGCTGGCCATAAGTGCTGGGTGGCCATTGATGGCTCCCAAGCAGTGCACCGTCTGTCCTGGTCAAAGATCCGTCCCCGGGGAGGTAATCAAGGAGACCTCTTCCAGGTGCCCGTTGGTGTACAAGGCGGGGGTGACGTGGAACTTCCTGATCAGGGTGCTACAGCTGTATCGAGCCCTCAGGGTGACCCTGGCCCGGCCCCTGGGGTACCTTCACATACGGTGGTTGGGCAAGCAGGCGGACAGGCTGCACCTCCGGAACGGCCCGACACCAGGCCTAGGGGTGTGCGTCTATCAGATATTGTACAGGCTTTGCAAAGAGCCAAGAAGGAGCCTAAGGTGTCCAAGCTTGTCCAGTTGGATGAACCTGAGGTAGCTGCCATGGAAATAGATACCAATGCACAGGTTTCTGTCATGGGACCTCAGCATACAGGAGAACTGCTGGTCGGTGAACCAAGTTGCCCCTGGGTGTCTGATTTCAGTGGTAGGACGCATCTAAGGGTGTTGGGAGAGGTTACTGCCCCTGTCATGGGTGTGGATGTGACCTTCCTTGTCCTAGAGGACTATGATGGCCCTGTGATTTTGGGTCAGAATTTTCTGGGCAATCCTGGGATTTCTATCAGAGCTACAGCTCTGAGAAGAGATGGCTGGGGGATGATTCCCCTAGAAAATTTCAGGACAACATTTCCAATCAGGTGCAGGGCCAAGCCGGTCAAGGGTGTAAAATGGGATGAAGGGGAGGTGCCCCCAGCAGCCAGTTTGGTGATTCCAGCTGTGTTGCACCCCAGCAGTATTGGCATAACTCACAGGAGCCTTGCTGCACACTCTCCTTTGACATATGACCAGCTAGTCCAAGAGATGAGCTCGCCTACTTTGTTTGAGGCTTGGAAGCTCGCCTTCTCCAAGGCATTGGAGGAGTGGTTGCAGTTTGAGTGTGCTGCACCAACAGACAGGCGTCCCCCAGCATCAAGGAAGCTTGCTTTGAGATTTGTGCTGAAGAGGAAGGTTGTGGATGAGGTATCAGTGCCCCATGTCAGGCCTGTCCTGAATGAGTATCACGGCACGGGGAGTCTGCCAGGAGAGGAGCTGTACACGCCAGGGATGTTACACGACACATGGAGAATTTTGCTATGTCTCTACGTGGGGTTGCTGAACAGGGGAGCAGCTATGTCATCAGTGCTGCTGGACTTCAAGAGGGCATTTTTAAAATCTGATCCAGAAGTGGCCAGGAGGGTGTGGAAGCAGGATGAGCCTTACTGTGTTGAGGTGCCTGCTATCTGGAAGCTGGAGCTGCATCAACATTTCCTGGTTATTCTGAAGGGCCTGGAAGGACTCAGGTCGAGCCCAATCATCTGGAGACTCACGCTGCAGGAAGCTCTGATCAGTGAGTGTGGCTTGAGAGTGTCTTCAGTTGATCCCTGTTTGTTGCTGGCCCAATGGGAGGGTCTGCCAGTGTATGCTAGTTTGCATGGAGATGATCTGCATTTGCTAGCCCCCACGACCTGGCTGAAGAAGTTTATTCCTGTCATCAGTGGCAAGTTTTCACTGGGCAAGGAGCTGTGGCAGGAGCCCAACAAGCCTGTAGTGTTCTGTGGAATGCAGGCTACCCTGTTCAGGAGGGATGGGGAGTGGAGTATCAGGCTTCAGGCTGGAGGAGATTATAAACAGACCATTGTGAAGGCCTTGCCAGAGAAGATCACCCAGGCTGCAGGACCTGAGTTGAGAGGCATGTGGGCCTGGTTTGCCAGCATCTGTGGTCCGTCTTTGATGGTCCATAGCAGAATGCCTGATGATGTGCTTGAGGATGAGAAGCCTCGAGTCATAGCCCGATTGGTGGAGAGTACCCCTGATCTGATTTTGTCTGGGATTGACTTTGCCCAGCCTATCACCTTGGAGATCTTTGTAGACAGTTCCATGGATGCTCGCCAGGTTACCAAGGTCAGGGGGAGATCTGCTGCTCTGTTTGCTTTTTATCAGAGCAGGGCAAGTTTGTTCAGCTGGTACAGCAGACTGCAGAAGAGGGTCTGTACCAGTTCAGATGTGGCAGAATGCAGGGCCATATGCGAGGGGATCCAGTCCAGCTTGTACATAAAGGAGTTAATGCTGGAGCTGGCTTCAGTTACCCCTTGGACCTTGCAGATGGAGACGTTATTGCTAACAGACAGCATGGGTATAGGTAACGTTTTTAAACGCAATGTATAAGGATATGGCTGCAATGCAGCAAATATGTGTGAAGGTGGTTGGAACGGAGCTTTGTTAAAATTGGATAATGTTACAGCGCTCACACACTTGAGGTTTGTACACGAGTTTGCCAATTCAAGGCAACACACGTGAGGCGGGCTCGCAAGAGATGCCCAATTGGCACTGGCCTATTCTTTATATACTTGTGCACTGTGCTTTGCTAGTCCTGAGCAGCCTAGGAGGCCTGCTCAGTAATAACACTCCCGGTACAGTATTCACAACCTGTACAGCACCCAGATCCTATACAGTAGGTCTGCCATACAGGCACAGTGACCACAGAGTACAGTCACCACAGTGATTATTGCATCTGCACCTAGCTAGACTTGACTAAGCCTGCGGTACCAACAGACCACAGGTTAAGGTTCCTATTTCCTGCGTACGACGTATTAATCCAATACCGTCGTAGGTTCAGCACCTAATTCCTGTCAGCCCAGGAATTACTGTCGACCCCATATGTCGTCGGCAAATATTCACGCACGACTTAGAAGAAAAGCCGGCTCGCGCTCGCGCGCGACCGGGAAGTCGGAACGCCATAACTTTCTTGATACTTGTCAGAATGAACTCGTTCCGGTGTCGCTGGAATCGCAGAGATATGCCGAATCAGGAACACGCCAATGCGCTTGGCGTTAACTCCAATCCTTTCTTTTCTTGAGCTGTAGCAGCTCACACAAGTCTACATACAAACACACACAATGGGTACTGGACATCCTCCCCGACTACAAGTCACAACCCTCTGGGCATGACAGTCAACTTGGATTCCTTATTATATGTACATAGCACCCATACTGGTTCAGGAGCACAAACAAATTACAATGAGTCCCTATCCCTTCCTGGGAGGCTCGTTGTGTTACCCATGTACAAGAGGTTGCCAGCCAACTGTGGCAGCCCATAGGTGTTCAGTGAAGAACTTGAGAAGTATGTACAACCTTCAGGACCTTAGGGGAAACCCCACAGATCACCCACAACAGCTCATCAGAAAACATTGCTGACCCCCAGACGGGAGTCGGCGCCGGTCTGCTGCCCCTTATCGAACCAGATACAACATCTACGCGAAGCACATGCAAACCCACAAGCTCCTATACTCATTCCAACCGTGGAAAATCAGGGGACCTCTCGCCGCCTCATCAGCATGATGGATGGGTCAGCCAGTCCGTGAAACTCCGCCGACGGCACCAGGGAATCGAACCCCGCCCACAAACCACAGATCTGGGGAAACCTCAGACTGAGATGAAAACCCCAGATAGACATCTCTCCATCAGAGACAATGTCAGACATTCCCACACCAGAGACATGTCTCACCCCTCAAGGTGTGCTCAGGATTATGTACAATCAAGCTCCCAGCCTGATATCCAGAGACTTAAGCACCCAGCTCTCAGCTTTTAGACAGATAGACCAACTTGGCAGTCAGCATTCATGAGCTTCCTCAGTACATTGTACTGGGCTGGGGCCTTGTGTGGCAGCTTGGTCAATGCATCAGCAGGGTTCTCCTCGCCAGGGATATGCTTCAAGTCAACCAAACTGGCCAACTCCTTCAGCAACAAATAATCCAGGTCCCGGCTTCTGGCCAGCTGCTTGTGAACAAACTGGACCATACCCATGCTGTCTGTTAGCAACAACGTCTCCATCTGCAAGGTCCAAGGGGTAACTGAAGCCAGCTCCAGCATTAACTCCTTTATGTACAAGCTGGACTGGATCCCCTCGCATATGGCCCTGCATTCTGCCACATCTGAACTGATACAGACCCTCTTCTGCAGTCTGCTGTACCAGCTGAACAAACTTGCCCTGCTCTGATAAAAAGCAAACAGAGCAGCAGATCTCCCCCTGACCTTGGTAACCTGGCGAGCATCCATGGAACTGTCAACAAAGATCTCCAAGGTGATAGGCTGGGCAAAGTCAATCCCAGACAAAATCAGATCAGGGGTACTCTCCACCAATCGGGCTATGACTCGAGGCTTCTCATCCTCAAGCACATCATCAGGCATTCTGCTATGGACCATCAAAGACGGACCACAGATGCTGGCAAACCAGGCCCACATGCCTCTCAACTCAGGTCCTGCAGCCTGGGTGATCTTCTCTGGCAAGGCCTTCACAATGGTCTGTTTATAATCTCCTCCAGCCTGAAGCCTGATACTCCACTCCCCATCCCTCCTGAACAGGGTAGCCTGCATTCCACAGAACACTACAGGCTTGTTGGGCTCCTGCCACAGCTCCTTGCCCAGTGAAAACTTGCCACTGATGACAGGAATAAACTTCTTCAGCCAGGTCGTGGGGGCTAGCAAATGCAGATCATCTCCATGCAAACTAGCATACACTGGCAGACCCTCCCATTGGGCCAGCAACAAACAGGGATCAACTGAAGACACTCTCAAGCCACACTCACTGATCAGAGCTTCCTGCAGCGTGAGTCTCCAGATGATTGGGCTCGACCTGAGTCCTTCCAGGCCCTTCAGAATAACCAGGAAATGTTGATGCAGCTCCAGCTTCCAGATAGCAGGCACCTCAACACAGTAAGGCTCATCCTGCTTCCACACCCTCCTGGCCACTTCTGGATCAGATTTTAAAAATGCCCTCTTGAAGTCCAGCAGCACTGATGACATAGCTGCTCCCCTGTTCAGCAACCCCACGTAGAGACATAGCAAAATTCTCCATGTGTCGTGTAACATCCCTGGCGTGTACAGCTCCTCTCCTGGCAGACTCCCCGTGCCGTGATACTCATTCAGGACAGGCCTGACATGGGGCACTGATACCTCATCCACAACCTTCCTCTTCAGCACAAATCTCAAAGCAAGCTTCCTTGATGCTGGGGGACGTCTGTCTGTTGGTGCAGCACACTCAAACTGCAACCACTCCTCCAATGCCTTGGAGAAGGCGAGCTTCCAAGCCTCAAACAAAGTAGGCGAGCTCATCTCTTGGACTAGCTGGTCATATGTCAAAGGAGAGTGTGCAGCAAGGCTCCTGTGAGTTATGCCAATACTGCTGGGGTGCAACACAGCTGGAATCACCAAACTGGCTGCTGGGGGCACCTCCCCTTCATCCCATTTTACACCCTTGACCGGCTTGGCCCTGCACCTGATTGGAAATGTTGTCCTGAAATTTTCTAGGGGAATCATCCCCCAGCCATCTCTTCTCTCAGAGCTGTAGCTCTGATAGAAATCCCAGGATTGCCCAGAAAATTCTGACCCAAAATCACAGGGCCATCATAGTCCTCTAGGACAAGGAAGGTCACATCCACACCCATGACAGGGGCAGTAACCTCTCCCAACACCCTTAGATGCGTCCTACCACTGAAATCAGACACCCAGGGGCAACTTGGTTCTCCGACCAGCAGTTCTCCTGTATGCTGAGGTCCCATGACAGAAACCTGTGCATTGGTATCTATTTCCATGGCAGCTACCTCAGGTTCATCCAACTGGACAAGCTTGGACACCTTAGGCTCCTTCTTGGCTCTTTGCAAAGCCTGTACAATATCTGATAGACGCACACCCCTAGGCCTGGTGTCGGGCCGTTCCGGAGGTGCAGCCTGTCCGCCTGCTTGCCCAACCACCGTATGTGAAGGTACCCCAGGGGCCGGGCCAGGGTCACCCTGAGGGCTCGATACAGCTGTAGCACCCTGATCAGGAAGTTCCACGTCACCCCCGCCTTGTACACCAACGGGCACCTGGAAGAGGTCTCCTTGATTACCTCCCCGGGGACGGACGGTGGTTTGACCAGGACAGACGGTGCACTGCTTGGGAGCCATCAATGGCCACCCAGCACTTATGGCCAGCGGCTTCTACTCGGGTCACCACCCCATCGGCCATCATGCCAGCTGCCACGTTTCCCTGGAAAGCTTGGCTCCTTCCACACAACAACCTGTTGTCCAACGTTAGGTTCTAGGACACGCCAGCCCTTGTCTTTCTGCCTCAGCTTGAGGAACTTGGCCTCTAGCTTCTCCTTCCATGCCTGCTCAGCATCAGCTGGCAGCATCCTGGTGTGCAGCATAAGAGGATTGATGGCAATGTCACCAAAGAACAGGGGAGTCCTGAGGTTCAGCCTATCCTCCACAGAACGTAGCCATGCAGATGTCACAATGGCAGATGACGTCCTTGGAATCCTCTCCACCAGCATCACAGTCTTGATCTCTTGGATGGCTCTCTCCACAACCCCTTGCTGGCCGTGACTCTCCCTGGGTGTAATCAGCAACTCTGGAAACTCTGGCAGGTTCTCACAGCACTCAAACTGAATGTCACACCGGCTGCAGCAACTCCAACCCAGGGTACCTGCTCCTTGTCAACTTCAGAGCAGCAATCATTGATTGAACGTAGGCTTCTCCATGTCAGGCAGGATCTCTAGGGTCTTGTACTTGGTATATCTGTCCACTGCCACCAGCAGCTTCAAACCCCTGATTCTCTGAATATCTACCTGCACATGGCCTGGCTGCAAAATAGGAGACCTGGCATGAGACTGCTTGGGCTTTCTAGCAACTAGCCGGCACCTGCAAGCTTGAGCAACCTGTTGGCAGATGGAGTACAACTCACTTCCTCCCAGCCGTCTAGCAACTTGCAAAGACTGAGCTGCATGGCCAAACATGGTATGCAACCTTGAGGCAATGTCATACAAGAGAGAAAATCTTTTATTGTCATTATTAGCACTCAAGGTATGTACAGATCCCTTATGTACAGGAGGCACCAGGGTCGTGCCTGTCAGACTGTCTCCAGCCCTATCCTCATCCTGACCATCCTGTGCCAGTCCTGCACGGTCAGAATGCTTCTGAGATCCACCTGGGTCCACAGCACCAGGTCCTACCTCAGGCTCAGCACCGCCATGGCGGGCACGTTGGCGAGACTGTAACCACTGCAGCTACAGCTGGCATACTAGCTCTCTGTGGTAACCAAGCTTGCCCCATCGTGTCCAATAGGCTCTGTCACTAGAGCATGGGGCTGCCCCTCACTGCCGTCACTAGCAGCTACATTACACACCGTGTGTAATGTAGACGGGGGGTGACCCCTGGGGGCACCCTCCAGGGTTCAGGGATGTGACAGTGCAGGCTCAAGTCAATGATCAACAGCCTTGCCCTTGCCCTTATCCTGGGATGGACCAGCCTTCTCCTTGCTGCCACCCTGAGCTGGCTTGCTCTGACCTTCGATCCTGCCTCAGGTACGAGGGACACTCATTCCTGAAGTGACCCTTCCCTTGGCAGAAATAACATTCCACCTGACTGATGTCCCGTGAGGTCCCACTGCTGGGTCCAGCCTTGGGAGGACCACCCACCCTCTTGAAGTCAAACTGGGACTGTGATCGAGGTCAGTGTACAGCCATACGCAATACGCAGCCATACGGGGCCCTTGTGTATGGTGTATAATACGCCATACGGGGTATAATACGCAAACCATACGGGGACTCTTGAAAATGCTGTTTTTTGCATGGTTCAGGGGGTTCTTCAACATTCTGACCAATCAGGCATGTTTTTTTTGTGTTCTTGCAACACCACTTGCCTTTATTTAACACATCATCACATAATATTGCCGTTGCCGTCGCTGCATGCCTACAAATACAAGCATTGTACATCTGTTGTTATTAATAATGTCTGTAAATAGCACAAAATAACAAAGTTGTATGCACAATCAGTGCACACCTGAAAAGGATAATAACACAAGTAGATATGCATGCACATTGACACTTGCAGTGGTATAGAGATCGCTGCCACCATTACTGTATGTTGAAGTTAAAAAACCATGCCATCACTGCATGGAATGGCTATACTAGGACTGAAATACTGCACATGGTCAGTCGGCCAACTTGCCAAAAGTAATAAGACATTGTGCCAGAAACAGACATCTTGCCTACTCGTGGTAGGCCACCATGCAATATTGATCTACATGAAGCAAGAATCCATACGGGCTGCCAACAATGTGGCTAGCGTGCAGGATAGCATGCATGCCAGCAACCCGACCCAGCTTCCCTAAACCATTAACACATATGGTACGGTGGCTGGCTAGCAGCAGCCTGCATGGCTAAATAAGGCATTTATGTGCATCGCGAGTCACACCAAATACCCCGCAGCCTGCGACGTAATGCCTCCGGCGGTCTCTTGCACTCGCTCACTCTTGCCTCCTTCGCATACGTAGCGCCCATGATATGGCGGGTGCTAGCCTTGCTCGGGTGGTAGAACCCGAGAATTTTGCATCCAAAAGTGTGCACGTCACTGAGCTAGTAGTTACCTGTCGGCTGCCCTTTCTTGTTGAGAGTCTGTTTTCACGATGTGTGTCCAGACAGTCTCGAATACGGCCTGCATCTCGTCGGCCCCATTATCATCGTGTTCCATAGACCCACACCATCACCGTCGCTAGCCATGGTGCCTGGATGTCAATTGTGCTACGATTAAATGTTAGGTGCCAGATGCGCGCCCTTGTTGGCAGACAACATAACTTCGTCACCTAATTTCCTCGTCCTTCGTCTCCTAGACCCTAGTCCGACACGCAGCAATCTGCAGCAATGCACGTACAGTCGTACATGCACGGCCAGCTTGGCACCTGCATCTAGTTCCGGCTCCACGTGCCGTCCAAAATGATGCCAGAAGCTACTTCGAATGAGGTTCATACGCAAAAAATACGCAAAAAATACGCAATACGCAAAAAATACGCAAAAAATACGCAGTGCGTATTTTTTTTCCCATTTCCATACGGAAATCTTGCGTATGGCGTATAATACGCGCCATACGGCGTATTATACGCCGTATGGCTGTTCACTGATCGAGGTCCCGACTTCGGAGGTGTCCCCCGTCCAGCCATTCTGCCACGCCCCCTCCTGGACCTTCCTCGACCCCTTGAAGAGGCCTCAGGCCCTCTCGAGGACGCTGGACCCCCGTGGCCCGATCCCCTCATGGACTTGACTGCAGGCTCAGCTGCCTCCTCGTCCCCTTGACGTGGGCGCTTCCCGCCTACATACTTGCCGCTGAAACACTCATACAGCTGGTCCGTCATGGCAGCCCAGCCATGGACTTGGCGCATGTGGATGGACACGTTGTCCATCGTGATAGGATCCAGCTGCAGGCGACTTGAGAAAGTCGCCCATATGGCCATCCGGTCGGCACAGAAGAAACCTTTGGGCCATGGCCGTCCTCCCTCAGCTTGACGAAGTCTTCAAAGGCTTGGACCACTAGCTGCCCCTTGATGGGCTTGTAGTCCAGGTACTCCTGCTTCAGGTGAGAACCATCTATGGTCCTCTTATCACATAGGAACACCCTGAGGCGCGTCATGAACGCGGCCCAGGTATCCCCCGCTGTATGTCGCTCCCGGACGAACTTGAACAGCCGCCTTGCCGACTGCCGTATGTAGGCACTAGACGCCAGAATGCGAAGCTTGTCACCGGTGTAGATGTCCGTGTACAAGTTCATGTCCTCCAGCATCCTCTCAGCGTCCCGGGGCTGCCAATTGTCCTTGATGGACTGAAACTGGCTTAGTACCGCGTACCCCTCGGCTACGGTCGGCCGCCTAGGCGCTGCTTGGTCGGCTGCTGCATGGCGCGTTCTGACCGCCTTGAGATCCTTGGCTCTGATAATCCGCTAGACCAGCCTGGTCCCCTTGCGCCGGGACTCCACCGCGTCCATCGCGTCCATCGCGTCCATCGCGTCCATCCATATCAGCGCCGCGCCGCTCAAAGCCGACACCGCGCCCTCGTTGGTCAGATGCTCCCTCGCTCATGATGGGCCTTGTTCAGGTCTGTTACAGGTCAGCCAAGTGGCCAAACAGCAATTAAAGCAATATACGCTGCTGAACAAGAAGGAAGATGACAAGTGTTACCACTTAGTCAAGCCCACCACGGTCACCCGCGGGCGCCTCCTGGTTTTCCTTGTCGCTGTCACTGTCGCTGTCGCTCACAATGATGAGCTCTGCATGGCACCCTGCTGCCAGCAGCACCGTCGTCAGCCCGCTGTCGGCCCGCGATGACAGCGTCGTCACCGTTAGTGTAGTAAACAGGTGACAACCCGTCGTTACCACCCCGCGGGTTATACCTTGGCACCTCGCGGTCGCCAAGCTCCTCGTCGCCTAGATCGGCGACCCCCACAGCGCCCACCTCAAGGTCAGTGTCGTAACCCAGAGGGGCGAACTCCTCCCACCGCGTCACTCGAACGCGAAGAGGTTGGGGCAATTCCTGAAACTGAAGAACTCTCCTTCGCTCCGGATTCCTGTCGACTCGTGTCGCACGCTGACCTCCAGCGATGGCTTCCTCAGCCGCCTCGACCTCTGCTAGCCGCCTGTAGCGCTCCGCCCCTCGTCGCTCACGTCGAACTGGTCCCGCTGCAAATCCCTCGTCGCCAATTACGCCTGCGAACGCACGTTGTGCGCCCGCACCCGCCGCTGCCTGCACGAACTCTCGTCGCACCGCACCAGCTGGCTCCGCAGCTTCTCCTCGCCTGGCCACCAACTCCGCACGCACCCGGTCAACTAAGGCTGTAATCACAGTCTGTATTCCGACCAGACCGTGCAGCTCTTGCTCGATGTCGTCGACGCTCCGGTGTACGTGCCGGAACGACGATGGTCCGGACGTGCTGCAGAATGCGCTCCCAATTCTCGACTTGGTCGTCGACGAATTGCGCAAACTTGCGATCAACAGATGGCCGATCTGCAAGCAATAAAGATAAATCTCGAACCACACGACGCAATTCAGGCGAAATGGAACCACCAGCAGACTGCCGAGGAAACCGGAAATTCTGCTGCCGTTGTTCTTCCTGCACCATTCGACACCCGACGAGTTTCACCGCGTCGTCAACGCTGCACGCAGCACACAGCAACGACCCTCCTGGCCGTTCCGTCGAGACTGCTTGTAATTTGAGTTAACGTTTTTAAACGCAATGTATAAGGATATGGCTGCAATGCAGCAAATATGTGTGAAGGTGGTTGGAACGGAGCTTTGTTAAAATTGGATAATGTTACAGCGCTCACACACTTGAGGTTTATACACGAGTTTGCCAATTCAAGGCAACACACGTGAGGCGGGCTCGCAAGAGATGCCCAATTGGCACTGGCCTATTCTTTATATACTTGTGCACTGTGCTTTGCTAGTCCTGAGCAGCCTAGGAGGCCTGCTCAGTAATAACACTCCCGGTACAGTATTCACAACCTGTACAGCGCCCAGATCCTATACAGTAGGTCTGCCATACAGGCACAGTGACCACAGAGTACAGTCACCACAGTGATTATTGCATCTGCACCTAGCTAGACTTGACTAAGCCTGCGGTACCAACAGACCACAGGTTAAGGTTCCTATTTCCTGCTTACGACGTATTAATCCAATACCGTCGTAGGTTCAGCACCTAATTCCTGTCAGCCCAGGAATTACTGTCGACCCCATATGTCGTCGGCAAATATTCACGCACGACTTAGAAGAACAGCCGGCTCGCGCTCGCGCGCGACCGGGAAGTCGGAACGCCATAACTTTCTTGATACTTGTCGGAATGAACTCGTTCCGGTGTCGCTGGAATCGCAGAGATATGCCGAATCAGGAACACGCCAATGCGCTTGGCGTTAACTGGTATGGTCCAGTTTGTTCACAAGCAGCTGGCCAGAAGCCGGGACCTGGATTATTTGTTGCTGAAGGAGTTGGCCAGTTTGGTTGACTTGAAGCATATCCCTGGCGAGGAGAACCCTGCTGATGTAATTGACCAAGCTGCCACACAAGGCCCCAGCCCAGTACAATGTACTGAGGAAGCTCATGAATGCTGACTGTCAAGTCGGTCTATCTGTCTAAAAGCTGAGAGCTGGGTGCTTAAGTCTCTGGATATCAGGCTGGGAGCTTGATTGTACATAATCCTGAGCACACCTTGAGGGGTGAGACATGTCTCTGGTGTGGGAATGTCTGACATTGTCTCTGATGGAGAGATGTCTATCTGGGGTTTTCATCTCAGTCTGAGGTTTCCCCAGATGATTCTGTGGGGACGGGACACCCCCGAAGTTTTTGGCGCCAAAAAATTCGCGCCGGAACCGAAGGTCACAAATTTCACGTGCACGGTGCGCGCACCCCTTGCGGAAGTGGCCATGGCGACTGCGTTCAGGCGAAACTACCACACTACTAGGGCAGGCGAAATGCAAGAATTTTACTCGAATCTAAAAGGAGATGAGTTTATGATGTTAGTTTGTGGCGGAAATCAGCTGGTTTACAATATCGCTGTTGTTTTTTTATGCCATCGGCATGGGGGGTAATCTGAATTTTTTGGTCGCGCGGAATGAAATAGAATTCATGATAGCGGCTGTAAAATAGAGGTTTTGGGGGCTGTTCTGACCTTGAAGCAGGCATTAATATCGGTTGCATCGAATTCTAAACCGAGCTGGTGCTTTTTGCCAGATTTTCGGCCATTATCGGTAAGTAATTGTTCAGACCTGCGCAGTGCGTGTCTGACCTGTCCATGGAAGAACGGCTGTTGTTGCGCGCCTGGGCGAGGGATTTACGAGGGCAAGGTACAGATTTGTCGCGAACGTTATGTGCTATCGGTGCTTTCTTCTATGAGCTCATCGTTCGAGGTTTTTTGCGTTCTTTTTGGGCAGTTTCCGCCAGCTAGCTCGCCGTCGCTTGCCGTTGTGTTGTCGAATACCTGGCAGCTTTAGATTGTTTTCGTTGATGTCGTGATCAGGGCCGCTTCAGTCGCAGCCTATAGCTCTTCGGGAAGGTATAAGGCATTTCATAAAACGTGTTCTGGCAAGGATGTTGTGCGTATGGACGCTTCTTGTTGTTTGAGAGTGACGCACCCTCTCCTCACAGGCCGCAGCGGCATCACAGCGCTCATGCGGTGAAGGGCCGCCAATGGTTTCTTTGCATTTTATCGTGCATGGATGGAAGTGTTATAGTGATGATGATGTTGGAGATATTGCATTTGTGTGACTGCATGTAGATAGCTGGCACCAATGGTTGTTTGAGCTTTCCTTTGTTATGATGATGTGACAAGACTACAATGTGCTGAGCCAACCATGGTTGACATGCATGACTGCATGCAAGCTATATATACCATGTTCTTACTTGGTTCCTTGCCCTCCATAGTCCCAGTTTGTCATCCATGCCGGGGAGGACAGTTTAGGAGGTGTTGTTGTGTTGATTAGCTTGGTTGGCATCAACCTTACACTCTAACCTGGGAGAAACATAGGAAATGCTGCTTAGGCATGTTAGGGCTACCATCGTCAAGGCTATGCACATATTTACAAGGCTGGCCATGCTGGAGGGATGATGAAGACATATGAGGTGCGTGGCCACCCCTTTGTACTTTGTAAACATACTCTGCATGGTTTTGGTGCATGTTGGATGGCATATGAAGTGGCATTGTGGGGTTACTAACTTACTGAGTGGTCCTTAGTGCCTTGTCATGTGGTCATATAGGAAACCCATCAACTTGAGCAGTTCTTGTCGCAATGACCCCCCACATTGAGCATGCGTTGCCGTCAGCGTGCAAGAGTTGATTATGTGTGCTTTGGTCAGTTTGCAGATGTCTTTGATGAAGAAGGAGGTGCTAGTGTGGCTAAATGGTTACTCTAATTTCCTTGTAGCGTCTACATGGGTGGCCGTCTTGGAATGGTTGTAACTTGGGCAGTTCTTGTCAGAATGGCGTCAAACCTTGAACATAGGAGGTACCATATGTGCAGAGAATGGTAGAATGTGGTTTGGCCAGTTTTCATGAGGCTTAGATGTATAAAAGGGTGTTAGTGTGGTTAAATACTAGCTAAAACCTCCCTTAGCTTCGTCACAGGTGGCAATCTAGGAATATCCATCAAATAGGGCTGCGCTTGTCAGAATGACCTGAAAATTTGGCGCTGCATGTCCCCCCCTCTCTAGTATTTGGGAATATATGATTTGGCACTATTGCATGTGTTTATGATTTGTTTTATTTTTTTTTGTTTAAAAAAGGACCCTTTTTGCGGGAAAATCCATCAATGTGTCTAAACATCATTATTTTGTGCTCAAAATTAGGCAGGCTTTCTCAAAAGTGGGGGAACTATGCGGGAATATATGATTTGGTCCCAATATGTTTGCCCATTGTCCTAGGAAAAATGTGACTAAAATAGCGTCTTTTTCTATTTTTAGCGCGTAACCGGTGTATGGTGGGGGCTAGTACCACCCCCAAGTGGCTGGAAAAAATTTTTTTTATCATATTTATGGTCCCCAATCATGATTGGATTTTTAGCACATGCATAGGTATGGTTTCCATAAAAGTGCCCTTTAGGGGTGTCCCCTCCCCTTAAACGCAATGTATAAGGATATGGCTGCAATGCAGCAAATATGTGTGAAGGTGGTTGGAACGGAGCTTTGTTAAAATTGGATAATGTTACAGCGCTCACACACTTGAGGTTTATACACGAGTTTGCCAATTCAAGGCAACACACGTGAGGCGGGCTCGCAAGAGATGCCCAATTGGCACTGGCCTATTCTTTATATACTTGTGCACTGTGCTTTGCTAGTCCTGAGCAGCCTAGGAGGCCTGCTCAGTAATAACACTCGCGGTACAGTATTCACAACCTGTACAGCGCCCAGATCCTATACAGTAGGTCTGCCATACAGGCACAGTGACCACAGAGTACAGTCACCACAGTGATTATTGCATCTGCACCTAGCTAGAAGTCCAGGACTAAGCCTGCGGTACCAACAGACCACAGGTTAAGGTTCCTATTTCCTGCGTACGACGTATTAATCCAATACCGTCGTAGGTTCAGCACCTAATTCCTGTCAGCCCAGGAATTACTGTCGACCCCATATGTCGTCGGCAAATATTCACGCACGACTTAGAAGAACAGCCGGCTCGCGCTCGCGCGCGACCGGGAAGTCGGAACGCCATAACTTTCTTGATACTTGTCGGAATGAACTCGTTCCGGTGTCGCTGGAATCGCAGAGATATGCCGAATCAGGAACACGCCAATGCGCTTGGCGTTAACTGGTATGGTCCAGTTTGTTCACAAGCAGCTGGCCAGAAGCCGGGACCTGGATTATTTGTTGCTGAAGGAGTTGGCCAGTTTGGTTGACTTGAATCATATCCCTGGCGAGGAGAACCCTGCTGATGCATTGACCAAGCTGCCACACAAGGCCCCAGCCCAGTACAATGTACTGAGGAAGCTCATGAATGCTGACTGTCAAGTCGGTCTATCTGTCTAAAAGCTGAGAGCTGGGTGCTTAAGGGGACTCGCACGTCCAAAAGCCTGAAAAACAGACTTTAGTGAGTATCAATTCCAATGCACATGGGAACCATCTAGTGATGATTGGGTACCATAAATATGATGTTTGGACATTCATACCACCACTTGTTGGGGGTACTACCCCCAACCACGCACCGGTGGCGAGCTAAAAATAGAAAAAGACGCTATTTATGAGATATTTTGCCCAAGACAAACCACTTATCCAAATGACCTGCCCATACATTTCTGCAAAGTTCCCCCACTTTTTTAAAAGCTGGGCTATTTACATGGCCAAAATGGTCACATTTGTTTGAGTTATTAATTTTCCCGCAAAATGGGTACTTTTTTTAGCCAAAAAAAATAAATCAAATCATTAACACATCAGATTGGGTCATCCATACATTTTAAATTCCACTGAGTGGGGGGAAACACACTGCCAAAATTTGAGCTCAATCTGACACCCCTAGCTCAAGTTATTGACTTTCCCGTGATGCCACCTAAGGCGTTCACTATAACACAATTATTCACTATCCGACTCAGTGATGACGTTCTGCCCCGTGCACAAGGGGCAAAACCAGTCCCCATCGGGCACGCGACGCAGGGGAGGGTTGCAGCACTTGAGGTGAAGCCCTCCCTCGCAGCCCACCGTGCTGCACAGCAGAAAAATATTGCCAGGGAGCGGGGTGGGAATAGCACAGCGAAGGCAGGGAACATCATCCATATATTCCTCCTCACCCTCACTGTCACTGTCGCCCACATCCACACCCCCTGTGGCAGGGCCCACCCCCCCATACGCTGTGCCCTTAGCATAGGTGGACTTGTCCTTCTTGTTTTCATCCCAATAAACCCCAGCCCGGATGGCTTTGCCCTGCGCCCTTTGCTGCTTGAACTCTAGTGTCTTCTTCCTCTTCTGCTGGCGCAACCTTGCCTCAGTCAACTCTTGCAACTGAGGTAGTGCCTCAGGGCACATGGAAATGCCCAGCTTCCCCGCTATTGGAATAAACCATGTCTCGCCCTTTTGGGCACGCAGGGCACCTACCGCGCAAAAGGCAGCGTACAGCCCCCCAGCAAAGCCCCCCTTCCCCCCAGGTGTGGCAAGCACTTGCTGTGAATGAGTGAACTCGTTGTGGTTGGAGGAGCTATTGTGGCAGCACCCTTCCAGCACCTCCATCGAGCTGAATCTGCCCCAGACCTCGCGGACAAGCTCGTCCACCTGCACCACCACCCCACCCAGGCCACCCTTCTCCGACACACGAGGCAGCCAGGCCCGCCCCCCCCAAGGCGGCAGGTTCTTCTTCTTGGTATGCACACCACACCATTGGCGCTGCACCACCTCCCCACTTTTCTGCTTCATGTGGTTGGGCCATGCGTTGCAATGCGTGTGGTTGCCATGATAATGTTCCAGCGCGTTGGCCAATGCGCCGTGCAGCCACGTGGCACCCATGTGATAGTTGCAGCGTATGCAGGCACGGTAACCCCGCAGCATGTGCCAGATGTGGGTCTTCTCTCCTAGCACATTCTTGTGCTTAGACAGCCACGTCTTCTTCGTGGCCACTAGTGCACTGTGCAGGTTGATGGACAGGTGGTTCAGGTCATTGTCTTTGTCAGGGATGTGATTTGCCTCCTTCAACACCTGATTCTCCCTCACTTGTGCATACCAACTCGTGCCGTCCCCATCACTCACTACCTTGGTCACCCAAAGCCGCTGGCTCTCAGGCTTGCTGCCCTTCTGTCCCTGCTCACTCCCTGCCCTCTCCATCACTTGACCTGTGAACACCCCCGATTCTAGCGACATCACATCTAGTAGCAACATCACCACTGCACCCGCGCCTTCCATGCTCTTGCTTGTGGTCGCATGGTTCTTGAAACACATATGGGGGGCTGGCACTCTAGGCTTACCATCTGCATCCTTCTTGCCCGCCACACGCATGCAAAAGGCACACCACTTGCTGGACACATGGTGGGCTATGATAAGCTTCAACACGTCGTGGATTAACAGTTGCTGCCCCAGCAGTGACCTGTACCCACGATTAGCCCAGCTGCCATCAAAGGTAGCGCGCGTGGCCTGCCGAAGGAACCCATCCAGGTCAGGGAACCTGCCATTATCACGCTCCCACTGCCTCACTATACCTCACGGTTTTCCTCTATCACAGTGTGCAGGTACTCAATCACAATGCGCGCGACCATAAGCACATCTTTCCGCCACACGCTACCATGCTTGGGGAATTCCATGTCCATCGTGCTCCACACACGCAGCAGGTCATGCACTCCGTGTGACACCATGGATGACAGTGTTCAGGGCCAGGAGAGCATTCTTGGAAGCACGTGACATTCCCACCCTTGCCAGGCCTCCCCCCACCTCCGCTGGTTCTGCATGGTGCCAAGGCTTCTTATTCTCCGCCCGACAGTGGGGATTTGTGCAAAATGTCACCAGCAGCAAAGATGCACAGGGCCCAGGCTGCGTCTTATGCCCCAGCTTCAGGGACTTCTCATGGCATTCAGGGCAGGCTAAATGGCCAACAATTCCTTCAAGGCACACTGTATCAACAACAATGCGCTGCCATGAAATGGGATCGCAGGGGGGAGGGGGCGGCTGATCGGCTGCCTGCCTCAAATGATGCCCACGGCTGTCAAGCTTCTTCGGAGACGGGGTGTAAGGGCTCACGAGCGCTCGCTTACGCCCAGTGGCTGGCATACCTTCATCGCCGAGAATTTCCGCACCGAGCTCCATCTCGCCGCTGCTCGGTGCATTCCCAGCATTCTGGCCGACCCCCGCCGCTGAAACATCCGCCATGCCCACAGAAACTGGCGTGGATGATCGCCATTTCTTTTTCTTAGACCCTTTAGGCCTGCCGACACCAACCCTTTTCTTCGAACCCTTCGGTCTGCCACGGCCCCTTTTCAGAGGCGCAGGCACCGAAGGCTGCTCTCCGGCAGCCTGTCGCTCAAAGCGAAGCCGCTGGGATATCGCTGCTCGGTTATTACGGCCCATCATGCACGAAAAGTGGGCGCGGCCATCGTAGCGCAAAAATGTCAGCGATCGGCAGTTTCGATAAATCCGGTGTAATTAGCCCGGGAATCTGGAAATCGATCGCGAACGATGTCGCTGAATGCTTTAGGAAGCTTTTTAGCAGTTCCATCAGCGTTGATCCACCCCATCCGGGCCGAAAAATGGCGGTATGCTGCATGACGAAAAATATTGTTGGCTGCGTTGCGGTCGGTTGGAGGTTCGTGGTTTTTCCCAGCCGAGCCGGCCGCTACGAGACCGTCGCGCGAGAGTAGATCATCTAATTTTATGTCGGAACACTTGGACTCAACCTGCCATGCTTGCAGGGCCAAAATACTCTCGCGTTCCAGCTTTTTATCCGACCGCGTGACCGCCATCGCACCCACTCCGCACGTGCATTCGTCCACCCTCCACTTTTCACTCAGTGCGTCCGGCGGGAATTTTTTTGGCGCGGAAAAAATTCGCCGCGCCGAGTCTCTGGATATCAGGCTGGGAGCTTGATTGTACATAATCCTGAGCACACCTTGAGGGGTGAGACATGTCTCTGGTGTGGGAATGTCTGACATTGTCTCTGATGGAGAGATGTCTATCTGGGGTTTTCATCTCAGTCTGAGGTTTCCCCAGATGATTCTGTGGTTTGTGGGCGGGGTTCGATTCCCTGGTGCCGTCTTAAGGCGGAGTTTCACGGACTGGCTGACCCATCCACCATGTTGGTGAGGTGGCGACAGGTCCCCTGATTTTCCACGGTTGGAATGAGTATAGGAGCTTGTGGTTTTGCATGTGCTTCGCGTAGATGTTGTGTCTGGTTCGATAAGGGGCAGCAGACCGGCGCCGACGTCCGTCTGGGGGTCAGCAATGTTTTCTGATGAGCTGTTGTGGGTGATCTGTGGGGTTTCGCCTAAGGTCCTGAAGGTTGTACATACTTCTCAAGTTCTTCACTGAACACCTATGGGCTGCCACAGTTGGCCAACCTCTTGTACATGGGTAACACAACGAGCCTCCCGGGAAGGGATAGGGACTCATTGTAATTTGTTTTGTGCTCCTGAACCAACTGGTATGGGTGCTATGTACATATAATAAGGAATCCAAGCTGACTGTCATGCCCAGCGGGTTGTGACTTGTAGTCGGGGAGGATGTCCAGTACCCATTGTGTGTGTTTGTATGTAGACTTGTGTGAGCTGCTACAGCTCGATCAAGAAAAGAAAGGATTGGAGTTAACGCCAAGCGCATTGGCGTGTTCCTGATTCGGCATATCTCTGCGATTCCAGCGGCACCGGAACGAGTTCATTCCGACAAGTATCAAGAAAGTTATGGCGTTCCGACTTCCCGGTCGCGCGAGAGCGCGAGCCGGCTGTTCTTCTAAGTCGTGCGTGAATATTTGCCGACGACATATCGGGGGTCAACAGTAATTCCTGGGCTGACAGGAATTAGGTGCTAAACCTACGACGGTATTGGATTAATACGTCGTACGCAGGAAATAGGAACCTTAACCTGTGGTCTGTTGGTACCGCAGGCTTAGTCCTGGACTTCTAGGTGCAGATGCAATAATCACTGTGGTGACTGTACTCTGTGGTCGCTGTGCCTGTATGGCAGACCTACTGTATAGGATCTGGGCGCTGTACAGGTTGTGAATACTGTACCGGGAATGTTAATACTGAGCAGGTCTCCTAGGCTGCTCAGGACTAGCAAAGCACAGTGCACAAGTATATAAAGAATAGGCCAGTGCCAACTGGTTAGATCTCTTGCGAGCCCGCCTCACGTGTGTTGCCTTGACTTGGCAAACTCGTGTACAAGCCTCAAGTGTGTGAGCGCTGTAACATTATCCAATTTTAACAAAGCTCCGTTCCAACCACATTCACACATTGCTGCATTGCAACCATATCCTTATACATTGCGTTTAAAAACGTTAACTGCCGGAGCCGGCTGCAGACGTATTTAATTCATTGCTTAACGCAGCCGCCAGGCTGCGTTGCGTAGATGAGCGTTTGCTCGTCATATATTGGCGTAACAGCTTCGGAAAATTATATCAGTGTGTGCGTGTTAGAAAGACGAAGGGATTGTGATATCCACAGCCGAATTCGGTGCCCAAACGTGAAAGTTATGAGCTCCGCCGTCAGCCATGGCTACCTCGTGGCTTCTGGCTCGTGGCCTCAAAATATTACAGTATAGGCATGGCTTGGCTAAAATCTGAAGGCGTCATCCATGGGGGCCATTATGGGCGCACATCATGCGCGTAGGCCACATGCTAGGCTAAGCCTGACTAATCTGCACTACTGTTATATATTCCCTAGACCGAGGTGGCAGGACGTGCCTGCCAGGGCTTGTGGTCAACGTGGATGACCGCCCCCCTCCAGTATACCGGCTTCTCCCCTGCGCTCTGCCGGACTCTGAAGGTAGGCCGGCCATAGCTCGCGTCACCGCTGTTGCTGGGCCAGGGTCAAGTCGTCATCCATGCACTCGTGAAGCGAGTCTGCGAGAGGCCGGGCCCACTTCGAATGTTCCGCGGTCCAAGCCAAGTGTGTGACACTTTTCCTTCAATTTTGATGTAAAAATCTTGAATTTTGGCTTGCGAACGTATAAATTTCACGTAAATATTACAATTTGTGGGTATTTATCTCATTGTAAGTCTCGTGTGACATAAAAACTTTACATTAGCGTGAAATTGCATTGTTTCATTGAAGAATATCATGGATACATTCGTCGCACTTGAGACGGAGTCGACTGAATTTACTAAAGACTCGTCCAACATAAAATAAAGTCTTCGAACGTCACTTCTTATTCTTGCTCCTTGCTTCTGCTTCCAATTTCTGCTCTTCTGTTTTGGACTTCTTCCTCTTTGGATCGATGGACATCGCAGGTGCCCACTTTGCCACATCATTCCAACTCTTTCCGTCCATCAGAGTCACCACCTTCTTCACATAGTCCAAAGGCATCCAGAACTTGCCCCGATGCAACTTTCCGCCCTCTGTCTCTTCTGGAAAAAACTTCATGCAAACGTCCCTCCATTTCCGATCGTATCCACCTACCTGCCCGTACAACTTCACCTCCTGTAACTTGGTATACTTTTGCTTTTCCCTACTCGCATTGGCCCTTCTCATGGTGTTCTCGGCCCACCCATCAATCCAGAAGCACTCCGGTGCTCCGTGTTTCTGTTCCCCGTCCATAAGTCTCATCCACAGCGTAGGCTTCTCATAATAAGGCTCTTGGCTCTGCGCATTCGCTTCCACCCCTTCAGACTGAGCAGTAAGTTTAGCTGCAGGACCGAAGCCCACCGCAGCGTTCGCCCGCACCACATCATTACCTGCGCGTAACCAATCGGCACATCAACGACGGACTAAAGTCAACGTAGATAGATTGCAAACGAATTAAAAAAAAAATTCAGGATACATGCCACGACCAAAACAGCGATTTCCTCACCCTTTGTTATTCCTTTCGGAGCTCGAGTAGCAGCTGTCTTGGGTCGAGACGAGCCGGAAGACTTGGAGGGCGCGGCAGGCTTCTTCCTCCCCTCAGACGTCGCTCTGCGAGTTGACCCTCCTGCCCCTCCACCCCTTGCCCTTCCATCACCCCTTCGCCTCCCTCCATCTTCCTCCTCCTCGTCGTCATCCCCGTCCTCCTCCTCCTCCCCCTCCTCCTCCTCCTCCTCCTCCTCCTCCTCCTCCTCCTCCTCCTCCTCCTCCTCCTCCTCCTCCTCCTCCTCCTCCTCCTCCTCCTCCTCCTCCTCCTCCTCCTCCTCCCCCTCCTCCCCCTCCTCCCCCTCCTCCCCCTCCTCCCCCTCCTCCCCCTCCTCCCCCTCCTCCTCCTCCTCCTCGGAGGAGGAGGATGATGATGACTCGACTGGCTGCCTTCGAAGCTCTTTCTTGGGATACTTTGAAACGCGCGTAGGCGCGGAAGGAGCGACAGGCCGGGCAGAAGCGCCAGGCTCAGCTTCATCTTCGTCGTCCGAGATTTGAACAACTGCCTTTCGAAGCTTTTTGGAAGGGTGTGACTCCGGCTGCGGCTGGACAGACGGCCGCTGCCCACCCTTCCCTTTGTCCCGCGTCTTCTGCGGTGACGACTTCTCTCCCCCCTTAGACGTCTTCTGCGGTGACGACTTCTCTCCCCCCGTAGACGTCGCTCTGCGAGTCGACCCTCCTTCCTTTCCCTGTCCCTCGCCTCCCTCGTCCCCATCCGAATCTCCTTCCGCGTCATCCTCAGCCTTCCTCTTCTTCGCCAATGACGTCCACGAGACGTCAGGCATCTTCCCCATCCGAACCAGTAAGTCTTCGAAGCCATCCAATGACTTCTTTCCGCCAAAAACGACCACGATGGGACGCAACTCCCAGAAAAACTGCGTCGCTAGCTCGATAAGCTTCCTGTGGTAACCGGAAGCTCGTTCGACAGTTGTCTTTTTTGGAGGAACCATAAAGAGGTCATGGTCACCCCACCAGAAGTCCTTGAAGGACGTCCACTTGCGGCCGAACTCACCATCCAAATTCAGGATTCTACAGCACGGTAGTGGCGTCAGGCCATCGTCTTGCCTCGCGAAAGTGGATGGGAAGCCCTCACCGTCGCCCACCGCCACCTCCGCCGCCACCCTCCTCACAAATGCCTTCTTCCTGTCAGGGCCGCCTTTAGGGAGACTATGAGAAGAATACCAGACGGTCATCTTATCCCAGGAAATGCTGCGCCAGTTATACTCAATCGGCTCAGCACTTTTCTCTTCCACCTTCTCCCCCCCTTTCCCTGCAACTTTCTCCTTCGCCTCAACAACCGCCTCCTTCTTCCCTTCCCCTCCTTCCATCTTTTTTTGATAGTGGAGATACAAGTCCTTGTCCAGAAGGCCGTGCGAACCCTTCATGCTGAAGTTCGGAGCGGTTTTGTCGAGGAGATCCACTAGATCGATTTTGCTATCCATCAGATCCTTTCTCGGAATCCTTAGGTGATTGGCAAGACCTTCGGACTTTAAGAGGTAGGCGACATTGCG
Organism: Mesostigma viride; assembly: GCA_009746045.1. Taxonomy (NCBI): domain Eukaryota; kingdom Viridiplantae; phylum Streptophyta; class Mesostigmatophyceae; order Mesostigmatales; family Mesostigmataceae; genus Mesostigma; species Mesostigma viride. The sequence goes on from RPFO01000246.1 coordinate 2,888,994, forward strand.
CGTGATGATGACGGCCTTCTCCCAAAATGCAAGGAATCGATCGACGACGTCCTTGTTCCTTGGCATCCGCCCAAGTAGTCGACAGCCGAACACCTCTTCAAATAAGCGAGAAGCCTTGTACTCCATATCAGCCCCCCCCTTACATTCGCCATCCAAGTCGGGCTTTTCCTGAAACTTAATAAGGATGAATTGGCGAACGCACTCAAGTACGTCCTTGGCCAACTCCACCAACTTTGACAGCTTTTCGGGCCCAACCTCCCCACTCATGATGCATTCACACACAGCGTCCATCATCGGAAACGACGCCAGGTTCCTTACAGACGTCCAGGACACCTTTTGCCCCTTCTTGGTGCCCTCGGCGTTAGCGAACCGGCATCTGAGAGTCATAGTCTCCTCAGAAGCTGGTGTGACGTCATTCTCATCATCCGGCCTGGCCTTTGTGAGGCGCAGGAAGGTGTTCGCCAGAACTCGATTGTAATTTGAAATTTGGGAAGGTTGGGCCTTGTTTTTTTTCCGCTCGCCTTCTTCCTCCCTCAACTCCCCCTTATCCTCCTTACTCCCCTCCAAACTCCCTTCCCTCCCGACTGATTGTTTGGTGGCCGGCAGGATGTACGCCAGCAGGTTCGTGTAATGGCCATCGGGAATAAAATGCCCTTTGCCCTGCTTCACGACGCCGTGCAAGTACAGCCTGTTGTAATTCCAAACATCCAGAAGCGCCTGCCCAAGCGTCCGATCCGCTACCGCCTGATCTTCGGCATTGGCGCCCTTGGAGATTTCGAATAGGCGATCCAGCTTCTTCTTCCCAACCTCCTGTCACGAACAGAGGAACGAAAAATTGACACACAAGAACAATTCAAGGGTCGACTTGCAGCGTGACGTTATGAACGCACGGGAGCGCGAAAAATGGTCTTCAGCGCCGAAATCGGTAAGTTAGGGTCACTCTGCGAAACCACCCCAGAAATATGTCGGGATGAGAGTTTGACTGCCATTGTCGTTTCTGTGTGCGACTTCCCGCATTTATAATGCATGATAAAGGAAGACTTTTGACATGGTCACTCCACAGTGCGACCCTTACTCGACATAACACGACGAAGTGGTGGAACTGCAGCGTCACCATTGCCATAGATAGAACTACCACTTACAGATATTTCCGGGAACTTTTTACACTCGTCCCAATTTGGAAGAAGGTCGGCCCCCCGAAGCAGAATGACGTTCGTTCCCCCGTACCCAGTATGGAATTGTTCCATAAGGGATGAGAAAAGTTTAGCCGCCGCGGCACTGTCCTTCGCGTTCTCAGACGCTGCCCCCCCTTCACACATTAGTTTCTTAACATGTGTCACACCGGGCGTCCATTCCCCCTCCAATTGCTTGAAAGACTTTAAACCCTTGAAATAGTGGTTTCCGTCGACCACCGCATATCGAAGAACGAGATATTCGCCATCAGGATGTTCTTCGTGAAATCTTGGGTCGAATGCCTTTAAGGAGGCCTGGCTTATTAGGCTGAAGACCTCCCTTGGTTGAAAATCAAAGGGCAGAACGTCGTCTTGTTCCCCGACTCGTGCATAGGTCCGGAACTCAACACCTCTCTTGAGGAAAGAAGCGGTGGACTTGGTTCCAAGATACTTCTCAATCTCCTTGTCGGACAAGGGGCGAAAGTAACGCGAGCCCACGAACTCCGCGTCAGTCCTAGCGCCATGGCATTTTTTCAGCCAATCCCGGTAAGGGCCGGTGGACGTGATGTGTTTGGCGAAGAGGCTTGGCTTGGTTTCCGCAAGCGCTTGAAAGGCGAACTGCCACACAGGGATGCACACCTTAAAATGCAAACTGTTTGTCTTTGCATTCAGCAAGATGCGCCCGTTCTCCCTGAACACCTCATCGCTTAGCAACCGCTGCCTCATGTTGTCAGGCAAAATCAGCCCGTTGACGGTGTGAATGCGCATGCTATTGCAACCGGTATCGATGAAGTCACTCGGTCGAATCCAACGGGATTCCCGCACAGCATTCGCGTCCCGAATGGCTTTGTCCCTGATCTCCTTCTCGGAGTCCACGGTCGTTGCCATCTTCCAATCTTTGATGATCGGCTCCTTGTCCACCTTTCCACTACTCGTCAGGATCCCCTCCTTGAAGAGCTTTGAAAGTGCTTTCAGAAGCTCAAGAAAAGGGGAGAAGGTAGGCCACTTTAATATATCCGACGCCGGCGCCTTGCCCCTGGCTTCGACGTAGTTAAGCATCTCCTTGACGAGTGCAAAAACGGCATCATTGCCGGCCAACCTTCCGTCACCGTCTCCTTCCCCCTCGGCACCCTGAACGAAGGCATTGACGAACATGAGACAAGAAAGCAATAAATAGTTAACGTATGCATATAGTCCGCGAGCGTAGGAAAATCTCAGAGTAGGGTGCTAAGAACACAGAAGGTAAAAAGGGTCACTCCACGGAGCTACCCCTCTGAATCTAAATCACCAAAAACGCACCGCTTCCTTTTCTCCCGCCTTCTTCCCCTTCTTTCCTTTTCCGCCTTTCTCCCCCTCGCCACCCTGGAGGAAGGCATTGACAAGATGAGACAGGAAAACAATAAATAGTTTAACGTTTGCAAATAGTCGGCGTGCAGACAAAAAATCCGAATAGGGTGCAAAGCACGGAGAAGGTAAAAAGGTTCACTCCACAGAGCTACCCCTCTAAATCTAAATTCCGCAAAAAACGCACCTCTTCCTTTTCTCCCGCCTTCTTCCCCTTCTTTCCCTTCCCGCCCTTCTCCCCCCGGCCGCGTCATCCTCCCCCTTATCCTTCCCCTTCTCCTTTTTATCCGCATCCCTCTTCTTTTTGGAATCTTTTGCCTGACCCTCAAGCAGCTTCGCCCGTTCACGATCCCTTCTCTTGAGATCCACTTCATGAACTTGATGACCTTGTCCACCTTCGCCTCCGTGTACGCCTTTGGTTTCCACTTGAACTTTTCGGTGCCCTTGGACTTGACTTGGTTGACAAAATCATAGGCCAGGTCACCGTTGAAGGTGTCGGCGCCTTGCATTGCGAAATCGGCCGCCGCCTCAACGCGTAGTTGGGTGAGATACTTGCGAAACTCCCCGGCACCCATCGTAACATCCTTAGGGGGATTGCCTAGGATGAGTTCGCCAATATCACAGGCAGTCTGCACCTTCTTCCTTCTGGCAATAAGCTTTAGGTAAGCTGCTTGGAGTGTCGTCGTCGCCTTTTTTTAGCCTGCTGGAAGGTATACCAACAACACACAACATACACATGAAGCGAAATGTATTAAGAAGAATAATCTGCACTCTGGCATCCTAGCTCTGCAGCGCGACCTTCAGCGTTATAAACTTAAAAAACATTGCACAAACCTTTGCCTTCCCTTCCCCTTCGGAGTTGGCTCGGGCTCATTTTCTTCCTCCTCCTCCTCCTCCTCGTGCTCCTCCTCCTCTTCCTCCTCGTCCACCTCCTGCTCCTTCTCCTCCTCTTCCTTCTCGTCCACCTCCTGCATGAAAAAAAAATAATAATAATTCAGACGATGACATAAAAAAAACGAGCATTAATTTTGTTTTAACGTTGCTCTGCGGAGCGACCCCAACCCTGCTTGAACAGTAAAATGAAACAAATTTCCTACCTCTACGTTCTCCGTCCCCATCCCTTCGACCTCTTCGAAAGGTTGATCGTCGTCCTGCAAGACGAAACGTGCGTTCAGATAAATATACAAAGTCAGTCAAAACAGGAAGTATTTCTTGAATATCCTATCTTCACAAATCGACCCGAACCTTTAGCGGCATTTGCTTACCTCCGGTTCCACGCTGAAGGACTTTGTCCCTCAAAACATGGAATGTCACCCTCCTGGCGGGAAGTAGAGCAAGAAATGCGTTCATCGTTAGTAACAATTTTCAACAAAAGAAATACACAACACTAATCTAAACGGACTGAATAAAAATGTACACAAATGTCAATAATTACCTCAATGTCAAATCTCCACTCCCGCAACACTTGTCCGATCGGCCACATCTCAGATGGAGTTGTGTGGCTCAGTTCGTTTTCGAAAAACGTCCGAAGAAAAAACAAGTGAGATAGCATGTCCTGACTCCATGATTTCTCGTTTATGTTCGCCGTCACTAACGACAGGCAGTCGTCGATCCCCTTGTACTCAAGCCATGCGACAACCTCCTTTCGTGGGGGCTCATACTGTCCGGCCATGTCGAACTCCCCACTCTGACGAAAACGCAGGATCTCATCCTCGCACAACTGAAGAAACAATTCAACAGCTCGACTCGGAAGAATAGGGTCTGGGTTCACCCTAAACTGCGCCATCCACACTGAATACGACGAAAGGAAGTGCGATCTAACCCCATCCAAATCTTCAATCACTTCCGAACCAGCCCTGAACAACTCGGGAGATACCGAGTGGTCCATGGCGATCAGAAAGTCGCCGAAGACATCCCAGTCGAACTGTGCAGCCTTGAACCCTTTCTTCAAGAGCAGATTGACATCCGTTTCCGTCAGCGGGGAGGTGTCCCAATCCTCACCTGTCTTCCCCTGCTCTAGGACCTGGTACATTTCCCACCTGCAGACAGATATGATGATGTCAAAATACTCGTGTGACAATGGGTGCTGTCTCGTGTCCTTGCAGTACTGTTTGGTCGCACAAGACAGCTTGATCCAGACGAGCAGGCTTCGAGGAACATAAGCTGTAACATCCACTGCGTCGGGTATATTCGACCCGCACTCGGTAACAAGCAACTCGAAGGTGTCGAAGAGAGATGCCATTTCTTCCCCTTCACCTTTTGCCTCTAAGGCTCCGCCCCATGACTTCGAACAAAAAGGCACGAAGACCAGATTCACTCCAAGGGTTCATTATCTCATCAGGCCTGGCCATATCATGTATTACTTCCATCCTCTCATGCCAGACACCGTCATCGATCGCAACTTCGATCTCCTTCGACACAAAGGTGCTCAAGAACGACTTGGCGTCATCGTTCAGATGTTTTTCGTAAGTCGTCAACCATGACTTCCAAGTTTCCAAGCCCCTCAACTGGATCGGCTGCACACAGGTCCACAAAACGAAACAAAAGCATAATCGGAAAAAAAGTTTAGGGTCACTCTGCGAAGTGACCCTTCATAAAAAAATCTCAAACAGAACGAACGACTAACTGACATGCACTATGAAGCGGCGAAAAAATTATTAGCTCACCCGCAATTTCTCCTCCCCACTCCCAACCTCGGCGTTCCCCTGAGACTCTGTCTCATCTCCCCCTTTCTTCCTCTGGATGCAGCAAGACAGAGGAAAGCATACTCGTTGAAAAAGTTTAGGGTCACTCTGCGAAATGACCCTCCATAAATTAATCACACATGCAAAGGAAACGGCAACTCAGAAATGATGGACAAATGAACAAAGAACAAAGGCGAAAAACACAGGATTACTTATCGCTCACCTCCGTTGTTGTCCCGCTCTTCTTGGGATCCTCTGACTTCTTTTCGTCTGCCCCCCGCTTCCTCTGAAATCAAAACAACAGGGAAAAGCATACTTGTTGGTTCAGGTTAGGGTCACTCTGCGAAATGACCCATTCATGGTCAGACGAGCTTAGCAGAGATAAGGAATAACGAAACCGTTAAAAAAAACACGCACACTAATGGGGGTAAAAACTGTTTCTCACCTGAGACGGCTCCGTACCCTCCTTCTCCGAGACCCCCGCGGTCTTCCCATCCACCTCCGTCGACTTTTCTGCAGCCTGCGCCTTCCTGCGCTCCTCCTCAAGTTTGGCTTGGTATTTCAGGCGTGCCGCCACACCCGCCTCCATCATCCTCTTCCCCTCCTCCTGCACCTTCCTCTTCGCCTTTGCCTCCTCGTCCTTCTTTTTCCTTTCCTCATTCGCCTTTCTCTCCTTTTCGTCCCGCTCCCACGACGCCCTCCTCTTCCTGCGCTCCGCCTCCTCCATCTCCGCAGCTTCCATTTCTGCCTGCTTCGCCTCTCGCTCTGCCCTTTCCTTCTTCACCCATTCCCTCTGCTCCCTTTCCAGGAGCTCCTGGGCGGCCTTCCGTTCCTTGTCCTTTTTCTCCAGATTCACCAGATCTTCGGCGTGCTGCGTTGCCTGATCCAGATAAGAAGTCAGAAGTGCCATGCGGTCATTCCTTCTCTTTCTTTCCTCCTCCGGAAGATCCTCCAGTGGCCTTGGGTCTGCCTTGTCCCTGTCCTCCATGCTGATCAGGAGGTCAATGTTCTTCTGCAGATCACGCAGGAACCGCTCATGGTCATCCTCCTTCTCCTCCCATTCCGCTCTTGCTTTCTTTCTTGCCTGTGGGGAGCGGCTCCTCGGAGGTGAGTTTGACGACCGGCGCTTGGGTGGCGACCGGCGCTTGGGCGGAGACTTCCGACCGTGAGACTTTGCAGGCGACTTGGGCGGTGATCGGGACTTGGAGGTCGCCCCCTTCTTTGGAGGGGAGCTTTGGGGAGACGCGGGCTGCGAGCTGGGCTGTGAGGTCGAGGCCTCGGGTAGGGACCTTGAAGGAGACCTGGGCGACGTGCTGACCTTCGAGGTCGAAGCCTCGTGGTGGGACCTTAGAGGTGACTTGGGCGGCGGGCTGCCCTGCTCAGACGCCTCGTGGTGGGCCCTTGGAGAAGACTTGGGCGGCGAGCTGGGCTTCGAGGTAACCACCTCGACGGGGGCGGACCTCGGCGAGTTTGAGGTCGACTTCCCGAGGACGGGGGACTCCTTGTTGATGGCGGGCCGCTGGGGAGACTGTGGAGACACAACGGAGCTGGACCCAGCCCCGGCAGCCTGTGCCTCAGGTGCGGGCCGCTGAGGAGACTGTGGAGACACAACGGAGCTGGACCCAGCCCCGGCAGCCTGTGCCTCAGGTGCGGGCCGCTTGGGAGATTTGGAGGCCGACGCCTCCACGGAGCTTGGCCCAGCCCCGGCAGCAAGCATTGTTGACAGAGGAGGAAACTCCTCTACGCCCTTGGGCGGAGAGGCGGGTGGCGTACTATACTTAGGAGACTCGCTCGTCGACTTGACCTTGTCGACATAGGTGGCCCTCTCCACCTCTTTTCCCTTCTGAAGCAAGGAGGCCCTCTCCTGCTCCTCCTTTTCCTTCTGAAGCTGAACTTCCCTCTCCTTCTCTTGTTCCTTCTGCGGCAAATAAGGAAAAACAAATAGACCAATGTCGGATGAAGAAAGTGTAAATTCGCATCAGCGTGAGGGGTGGCGCTGCAGCGCTACCCTAAGAAGAAACAAGGATGAAATCCCATTCAGGTTTGGGAAAAAAAAAATCGAAGATGTAACTTTTATAAACGTATCTGGAAAGGGTGACTCGGCAGCGCGACCTTACAACACAAATGTGATTGAATAACGTATCTTGGAAAGGTCACTCGGACGCGCTACCCTACAAACAAAATGTTATTGAATAACGTATCTGGAAAGGGTGACTCTGCAGCACTACCCTACAAACAAAATGTTATTGAATAACGTATCTGGAAAGGGTGACTCTGCAACGCGACCCTACAACCAAAATGTGATTGAATAACGTATCTTGGAAAGGTGACTCTGCAGCGCTACCCTACAAACAAAATGTTATTGAATAACGTATCCGGAAAGGGTGACTCTGCATCGCGACCCTACAACCAAAATGTGATTGAATAACGTATCTTGGAAAGGTGACTCTGCAGCGCGACCCTACAAACAAAATGTTATTGAATAACGTATCTTGGAAAGGTGACTCTGCAGCGCGACCCTACCAACAAAATGTTATTGAATAACGCATCTTGGAAAGGTGACTCTGCAGCGCGACCCTACAAACACTGAATGGAAGTTTGCATTGTGAGGGGGTCACTCTGCAGCGCGACCTTACAAACAAAGACTGCGACATTGCGCAAGGGTAGGGGTCACTCTGCAGAGCGACCCTACCCAAAAACAATACTAACCACTCCCCAAAAAAATCACGCATGGATGGTGGTGGTGGGTGGCTGGCATGCATGGATGGTGGTGGTGGGTGGCTGGCACGCATGGATGGTGGTGGTGGGTGGCTGGCACGCATGGATGGTGGTGGTGGGTGGCTGGCACGCATGGATGGTGGTGGTGGGTGGCTGGCATGCATGGATGGTGGTGGTGGGGTGCTGGCATGCATGGATGGTGGTGGTGGGTGCTGGCATGCATGGATGGTGGTGGTGGGGTGCTGGCATGCATGGATGGTGGTGGTGGGTGGCTGGCATGCATGGATGGTGGTGGTGGGGTGCTGGCATGCATGGATGGTGGTGGTGGGTGGCTGGCATGCATGGATGGTGGTGGTGGGTGGCTGGCATGCATGGATGGTGGTGGTGGGTGCTGGCATGCATGGATGATGGTGGTGGGTGCTGGCATGCATGGATGGTGGTGGTGGGTGGCTGGCACGCATGGATGGTGGTGGTGGGTGGCTGGCATGCATGGATGGTGGTGGTGGGTGGCTGGCACGCATGGATGGTGGTGGTGGGTGGCTGGCACGCATGGATGATGGTGGTGGGGTGCTGGCACGCATGGATGGTGGTGGTGGGTGGCTGGCACGCATGGATGATGGTGGTGGGTGGCTGGCATGCATGGATGGTGGTGGTGGGGTGCTGGCACGCATGGATGGTGGTGGTGGGGTGCTGGCATGCATGGATGATGGTGGTGGGTGCTGGCATGCATGGATGGTGGTGGTGGGTGCTGGCACGCATGGATGGTGGTGGTGGGTGCTGGCATGCATGGATGATGGTGGTGGGTGCTGGCATGCATGGATGGTGGTGGTGGGTGGCTGGCACGCATGATGGATGGTGGTGGTGGGTGCTGGCATGCATGGATGGTGGTGGTGGGTGGCTGGCACGCATGGATGTGGTGGTGGGTGGCTGGCATGCATGGATGGTGGTGGTGGGGTGCTGGCACGCATGGATGGTGGTGGTGGGTGCTGGCATGCATGGATGGTGGTGGGGTGCTGGCATGCATGGATGGTGGTGGTGGGTGGCTGGCATGCATGGATGATGGTGGTGGGGTGCTGGCATGCATGGATGGTGGTGGTGGGTGCTGGCATGCATGGATGATGGTGGTGGGTGCTGGCATGCATGGATGGTGGTGGTGGGTGGCTGGCACGCATGGATGATGGTGGTGGGTGGCTGGCACGCATGGATGGTGGTGGTGGGTGGCTGGCACGCATGGATGGTGGTGGGTGGCTGGCACGCATGGATGGTGGTGGTGGGTGGCTGGCACGCATGGATGGTGGTGGTGGGTGGCTGGCACGCATGGATGATGGTGGTGGGGTGCTGGCACGCATGGATGGTGGTGGTGGGTGGCTGGCACGCATGGATGATGGTGGTGGGTGGCTGGCATGCATGGATGGTGGTGGTGGGGTGCTGGCACGCATGGATGGTGGTGGTGGGGTGCTGGCATGCATGGATGATGGTGGTGGGTGCTGGCATGCATGGATGGTGGTGGTGGGTGCTGGCATGCATGGATGGTGGTGGTGGGTGGCTGGCACGCATGGATGATGGTGGTGGGGTGCTGGCATGCATGGATGGTGGTGGTGGGTGGCTGGCACGCATGGATGGTGGTGGTGGGTGGCTGGCACGCATGGATGGTGGTGGTGGGTGGCTGGCAGCATGGATGGTGGTGGTGGGTGGCTGGCACGCATGGATGGTGGTGGTGGGTGGCTGGCACGCATGGATGATGGTGGTGGGTGGCTGGCACGCATGGATGATGGTGGTGGGTGGCTGGCACGCATGGATGGTGGTGGTGGGTGGCTGGCACGCATGGATGGTGGTGGTGGGGTGCTGGCATGCATGGATGATGGTGGTGGGGTGCTGGCATGCATGGATGGTGGTGGTGGGTGGCTGGCACGCATGGATGGTGGTGGTGGGTGCTGGCATGCATGGATGGTGGTGGTGGGTGGCTGGCACGCATGGATGGTGGTGGTGGGTGGCTGGCACGCATGGATGGTGGTGGTGGGTGCTGGCATGCATGGATGATGGTGGTGGGGTGCTGGCATGCATGGATGGTGGTGGTGGGTGGCTGGCACGCATGGATGGTGGTGGTGGGGTGCTGGCATGCATGGATGGTGGTGGTGGGTGGCTGGCACGCATGGATGATGGTGGTGGGTGGCTGGCATGCATGGATGGTGGTGGTGGGGTGCTGGCACGCATGGATGGTGGTGGTGGGGTGCTGGCATGCATGGATGATGGTGGTGGGGTGCTGGCATGCATGGATGGTGGTGGTGGGGTGCTGGCACGCATGGATGGTGGTGGTGGGGTGCTGGCATGCATGGATGGTGGTGGTGGGTGGCTGGCACGCATGGATGGTGGTGGTGGGTGGCTGGCACGCATGGATGGTGGTGGTGGGGTGCTGGCATGCATGGATGATGGTGGTGGGGTGCTGGCATGCATGGATGGTGGTGGTGGGTGGCTGGCACGCATGGATGGTGGTGGTGGGTGGCTGGCACGCATGGATGATGGTGGTGGGGTGCTGGCATGCATGGATGGTGGTGGTGGACATATCGCTGGCTGAGGACCAACACGAAAAAAGAAGCCATATCGCTGGCTGAGGACCAACACGAAAAAAGAAAACATATCGCTGGCTGACGACCAACACGAAAAAAGAAAACATATCGCTGGCTGACGACCAACACGAAAAAAGAAAACATTTAGCTGGCTTAGGACCAACACGAAAAAAGAAAACATTTAGCTGGCAGAGGACCAATACGAAAAAATACTCTGGTCGCTCGCTGAGGACCAACCCTTAAAAAGAAGCCGTGTCGCTGGCTGAGGACCAACACGAAAAAAGAAAACATATTGCTGGCTGAGGACCAACCCTAAAAAAGAAGGCATATCGCTGGCTGAGGACCAACACGAAAAAAGAAGCCATGTCGCTGGCTGAGGACCAACCCTTAAAAAGAAGGCATATCGCTGGCCGAGAACCAACCAGAAAAAAGAAGTCATGTCGCTGGCTGAGGACCAACACGAAAAAACAAGCCATATCGCTGGCTGAGGACTACAAAAGGGCATCATAGACGCCACCCTGCTCGCGCGAGTAAGTAGGGGTTCGTTGCACATTTACCTGCACGCATAAATCAGGAAGGGGGAAAAACGGCATTGAACAGGACCACGATTAGAATTGGGCTAGCTATAAACTAACCGGACCATTTGAAGGCATAGCAACAAACATCACGCTCGACATCAAAAAAGACTGCGCTGTTGATGCACCTTTTTCATTATGGCGGCGAGTTTAGGCGGCATTTGTCTCACCATCTTCAGGCAGCGATGATTATTACAGAAAACAGCTATGGCGGCAGCAGTGGTGGTGCGGTTTTCGAAACCCAACAGCTGTTGTGACCGATCGTCCGTGGAGCGACCCCTGTCAACGGCCCAGCGTAACCGGCGTTCAGGACGGAAAACGTGGCATGCTCGCCATTCGGCCAACGAGGCGAAACGCGGCGCTAGATTATTCTTATTGACAAACCGCGCATGCGGATTGGACGACTCACAATGTGACGTAATCCAAGCGTCGGTCTTCACGGTCCCGCAGGTATAAAAAGGAACAACACGCAGCCAATTTGACGCTACAATCGGGATGTGGATTCGGGCGTCACCATGCTGCCGTGGATAACGACGTCCGCGGTTCGATTCTAGCGTGAGCCCGGTGCTTTTTTGCACGTCGTCTGAGAGATCATCTGTCATATTACCACCAGTCGTCACTCTGCAAAGCGACGTGCCTACTGCCACGTGGTATGGCAAAAATTTCGAATGCAGAACTTTTGGGGTATACAAATAAATATATTCATGAATCGGGTATAGTAAATGTATGGGGATATATACTAACATGCTAGCCAATATATTTATACTTTCTGCTGTCCATATGCTTATTATTATGATTATTGTTATGAATATGATATATGTTCTTTCTAATATTTGTTAAATATATTTTCCTATTTACTGCTAACTTACTGTACTAGTTTTTTATATAAATGACTAGTACTAGATAGATTAATGCCATGAATACAAATTTAAAATATTGATTAAATTTTATGACAATATTACATATATTTATGGACATCACTCTTTTTTTCATACAATAAGTAGAAAATATTTAGTATTAGAGATAGCTAGTCTGTCCAGTTCATATTTCTTCTATCTAAACAATAATGATTGTAATAGAAATAGTACTAAATACTAATTAAAACTATATAAATACCAATAAATACTTTCCATATTTCTGCTACATAATTAAACAATAATGATTAACTCGTCGTCTGTCCCTGGTCCTCTACGGAGGACTGAGTTGAACTCAGTCCTCTCTAGAGGACCGAGTTTTTGGGTTTCGTAGAAAATTCGCCCCGGTCAGAATGTTTGACAAAAAAATTCTCTCAAAATTTATTCAAATACTACGTGAAAAGATCTTTCTTGGACATATTTTTGCGATTTTTTTGGATTTGGTATGAGCGGCTAAATGTACGGTCAAAGTACAGGTGGTAAGGGTACTTTTCCACGTGAAACGCGAGTTCCGGAAATGCACGACCTAGCCATGGCGGCTCGCGCCCATGCATGCAGTTTACGTTTGCGGACGAGTTAGCTGTCCAAACTCAGGAAATAGATTTAACATGCCCTAAAGATGATAAAAATACATTTTTAGCTCGCGGGGATGCGATTTACCCGGTGTCGGCACTGTTCTTGCTGGAAAAAACGGCGATAAGGCAGGTCGACGGAATTGATGACTGCGCTTGCTTTCCGGCGCAATTTCAATGGCTGATAGGTTTCTTTCTACATTTTAACATGCATTGTATTAGAATAAATTGAGTGACAGTATAGATTTGAGTATTTCGACCATTCTGTCACGTCATGGTCTATGTGCCGCAAAGTGCCACTTTTGCGGGCACCGCCTGGGCCAAGGTAACGCTAGCCGTGCCAGGTAAAGCCGGATAATCGTTGCCTCTTCGTTTCTTGATGTTCGTACATGAGTTTAAGCTTGCGAGGCGTTGTCAGGTTCAAGTCTTGATGCTCTTTCTTGACCGTTGCCTGCCCTCTCTAAAACCCCCTTTTCAGATGATGTTATCAGGCATTTGCCTTGACCCAGTGTAGTTGTGCAGGGTTTTAGGAGCTGTGCAGGTTTAAACACCTTCATAGATGTTAGTTATTCTTTTGCTACGTTCATACTGCATGATTTTGAGGCCACGGGCCGCGTCAAGGGTGCATTCAAGCTTTTACGGGTGAGTGAAAAGTCTTGGTGACAAACCACTGCCATCATGTGCCAGCAACTATGTTGGCCACATCATGGCAAGGCAAAACAGTTATAGCCATATCTATTGTTGTTAGAAACAATGGAAATATGCTTAACCTACCCATTATATTGGTGGTTGACACTTATAACATAACCCTTTGTTGGTAGGGTATCCAAGCCCATTCCCTACATGCATGCATAGGCTCTCACTACATGATAAGGTATGATATACCTGAAGTATGATGATGCAAGTGTGTTGTCCTGTAATGCTTGAAGGGAAATGAGTTGATTGGGATGGTTGGTGGCCACGGTGGTGTGTAGTATGACCGCACTTACATGCTAGCAAAGTTAGCAAAAGCCCCATTCCTCTCCTGAGGACTGAGAGTTTTTTAATTGTTTCAGGCAGTTGCAGTGGCCAAATCGAGCCCAGTTTTTTTCCTCGTTTCAAGAACTATATTGTTTACATGCCTATATTTTTTCTTCATGCACGAGGATTTGATTGAATTTTTCCCACTCGTTCTTATCCCGAAAAATGCAAATTCGCGAGGGGTGCCCATCGTCCGTGTAATTTTCAGGTGTTCGGGTCAAGTTTTCACATATGCAGTATTTTTGCCAACAAAATGACATCTAGTACACCCCCGATCCACATCAAAACATTTGGGATGGACCCCCCACCTAGTCGCTACATGCGGTTGAAAATTGTCAACTCAGTCCTCCTGTGAGGACTGAGTTGGGACAGACGACGAGTTAAAACAATTATGTTCAATATTCAATTTCATTTAGTAGAATCTTAAATAATTCCATGAATTAATTCACGTATTTTCCTGTCTTGGTGTGATCATCCAGGTACCTCGATCGGCAACGACACGACACGCCTGAAAAATGAGCCGGGAAGGTGTGTTTCCAATGATGCAAATCTTGGTCGCGCTGCAGCGCGACCTCTTCTCAGTTCCATACGAAAAGGCCTTAAAACTTGTGTGTAACTTCGCAAGGGTCGCGCTGCAGAGCTACCAAAAATTTCATGAAGTTTGACTTTCTCTATATTTGCTTCGCAATTGAGATTCTTTTGTATCTGCGAAGAAGGTGGGGTCATTTCGCGGAGTGACCCTGCTAATATGTAAATTTTTCCGTGAATTTCTTTTTGTTTCTGCAGCACGGGAACGGGTGTTTCTTTCGCCAACCTCCTCCTCCTTGCGTGGCGGCTTTGCTAATCGACTCAATGCCCACAACTTGAGCATCGGGACACCGACGCCCCTTGCAGCGGATCTGAAAAACAGCTCGAAACGAAATTTCGGGAATGAGAACCGCAGCACCTCGCCCGCCTTCAGGAAGCCAGCGAAAAGGCCTGGCCAGTACGCCGAGAAGAAGTCTGTTGTGGGGACTCATCTTGCTGATGAGGCGTACAACGTAGTTCATCACATGAGGAATGAATCTACCAAGCGGGCCTCTTTTGAGGAGATTGTTGATGGCTTCAATAAGAGGGCTGACGAGCTCAAGGCGGAGCATTTTGACATTCCGGTGGCCAAGCTTTTTGATGAGCAGCGGCTTGCACAACTGTCGAGGTCTTGGGTGGCTCGGCTGATCGCCCTTTTTGACGACCTGTCGAAATCCGACCATGACAGAGACGTCAAGATCATTTTGGTGTCAACTCTTTTTTGTGGGGACGACATCGAGAAGGAGTTTTCGGCGGCAGAGTTGGAGAGAATGACGGGTGTCCCCGCGAAGACCATTCTCAAAGTTCGGGCGATCAGAAAGCAACAGAAGATGGAGTTCCTGACGCGTGCGCTGGCGCGAAAGAAGAGGAAGTTGCCCCAATTTGTAATCGAGTCGATCGCGCAGGCTTGGACTGATGAGGAGAACTCGCGCGCTTCGCCCCAAGAGAGGGATACCATAAAGACGCACGAACGAGTTGGCAATCGTGCGATTTTGGTTGGTGTCCAAGGGGCCTACTTCTACCTCACCTCGAAGGAGGACATATATCTCAAGTTTTTAGCGGAGCACACGTACTGGGACAAGAAAAGTCCGCAGTATGAGAAGGATGTCGGCATCCATGTCGGATATACGACTTTCTGCAAGTACGCCCCCAAAACCGTCAAGGGGAAGTGGAAGGAGAGAAACGTGTGCGCCTGTGAGACGCATACGGTCATGCAGTCGAAGGTAGCGGCATGGACTAGGTACTGCAAGGCGAAGCACGGCAAGAACTGCAAGTGCGGCGACGAGTGTGAGGGATGTTTAAGGGCGAGATTGCCTGACGGCACGTGCGGGATGTTCGAAAGCCTGCACACGACCGAATGGGTGAAGCACTTCCATTGCCGTGTGGCGGAGGCGGATGGGGGAAGTGAGCTGGGGGGTGGGGCAAACTCGGCGAGAAACGAAGAGGAGGAAGGGGACAATAATGTGACGGAAGATGAATGGCAGGGGCAAGACCTTGACGATCTTGAAATAAATGAGAGGATCGTGGAGGATGAGGAAGGGGTGCCAAGGGTAGGGGACCCATCCATGGAGGAGGGGTCTGTCTTTCGCATTCTGAAGAGGGCATGTATGGAGAACTCGTGTCCCGAGTCCCGGTGTGGCATCAAAGACTGGGTGTTGTGTGACCGGGACAAGAATTCAACAGAACTACTAAATTGGTTCAGATACGTGAAGAAGGAGGTAGTGGTTTCCCGACCGGCAGGGGAGGTAAGCGTGTTTGGATTTTGTGACGCAATTATTTCGCAGCGTCATTCTGCAGCGCGATGTTAATTTAAAGGCTTTTCTGATACTTTATGAATATGTTACTTGCAAATTTACTTCATCCCTTGGTTAAAACAGGACGCGACCGATCGGCGGGTCCCGGAGAAGGTCAAGCGGCCCGTACAGGAAACGATGAGGTCAACGCCCGCGCAGCTGAGGCTGGCGATTATCGAGAGTTGGGAGGACTTTACCAACCACTGCTTTACGTCATGGTGGCAGTCGGCAACGATCAAGGACCGGGAGAGGAACATGACTGAGGGGGATGTGCTCGTGCATGGAGATTGGGCCGAGAATTACGAGAACAACAACTACGTCCAACTGCAGTCGCAGTACTTTCACAAGACGAGCTTTGTCCTCATGCCCATGATCGTGCGATATTTGCACAATGGTGCGATGGCAAAGCGAACGTTCTTTTTTCTCGGGGAAGCCAAGATGAAGCGGGGAGAGCGGGCGCTCGTCTACGCGCTGAGGACAATCATGGAAACCCTGCGCGGACTTGGTGTGGGGGTGAAGAGGATGTTCATGTGCTCTGACAACTGCTCATCCCAGTTCAAGTCCAAGTACGTGGTTAACGCCGTCTTCCGCCTCCTCATGCAGGATCCCGACTTGGAATCCTTCGAGTACCACTACTTGGGTGAGCAGCACGGGAAGGGGGAGGTGGATGGTCAGGGAGCGAAGTTCAAGTGCATTGTGAGGAACATGCAATGCATTCCTGAGAACCAGGGCATCGTTACAGGGCGCCAGATCGTCAAGTACATGCGGGACAGCTGGGAAGGAGGCAAAACCACGAGCAGGGAGTCGGCCCGCGCTCGGGCAGAGGGCGTCCACCGTCATTTCTTTCATTTTCCTGAGGTGCGAAACTCAATTTTTCTTGAACTTGATTGAGGTATCTCTGCAGAGTGACCTTTTGCCCATTTGCATTTTATTATTTGATAATGCTAAAAGAACTGGTATGAATTAGCGTCTTATATAGTGAAAAATGCATGCAAAGCACTTTCAAAGGGGTATCTCTGCAGAGTGACCCTTCATGTGTACTTGATCTATTGACACATACCAACTTTCCGTTTCTGACATTCTCCCTCATTGCAGGACCTCGACTCCGGCGCCCGTATGATACCGACGCGTGTCGAGGCCATCAAGCAAGCGCACTGGTGGCGCCTGGACAAGTCTGACCCGGGGCTCCTGATGATGAGGCGTTTTTCGTGCTACTGCCCAGCCTGCCTAGCTAACAGGTGGGAGGAGTGCCGGACCGAGTGGACACATATCGAGGAATTTAACGATGAGGGCCAAACGATGAAAACTTTCCGCCTGATGCCGCCAACGCAGCCCATACCTCCGGTTCGCCAGCTGACGCGGGCGGAACTGCTGAAGGATCAAAGGGATGCCATTGGCAGGCAGATGCGCATGTATGATTACATCGCAGTTCCGTCAGACAGAGAGGACGTGAACCACAATTCCGCCCACCCTTTTTGGGTGATGCAGGTGGTGAGGGAGGCCTCAGTGCTGGAGAAGGAGGAGGTTAGGTGGGTTGAGGGACAAAACGGACGGCAGAAGGAGATTTTCTTGCCCGGCCACGCCGTTCTGGCGGTTCGGCTGTGGAAGCGAGATATGCATGACCCCCTGCATTTTACTCTGGATTTGGCTGATTGGCCGGAGTCCCGCCCAGCCGACCTGGTCGATTGCTATCTGTGCATCTCCGCTGCTCTTCCGCTCCAGTGCATGGTCCTTGGCAACCAAAGGCAAGCCTACGTTGATATGAGCAAGGAGCTTGACGCGTGGCTAACCGCTCTTGTACGCAACCAGCAAGCCCCGGAGGGGCTGCCACCGGCTTAAACTTTCGGGGACGCTCCGCAGCGCCACCCCTACGGATCTTTAAGCCTGGGCTTTATTCGCCTACGGTTGGGACAGTGTTTATTCGTGTTTATATATTTTTGGAGAACATTTTTTTGTTTTTTCATATGTTACATTAGATGACAAGTGGCTGGGAACATTGTTAGCCTCGGTAGTGACAAATTTTAGTATATTTCCGTGTCGAAATGGCGAGTATTTTATTTAACTTGTACAATAATTATTTCGAATTACAAATTTATAATTTGGTTTGACCTAAAAATCATGTCGTCACTCAAATATAGTAGTTGCTGTGTAGGACTTTCCGTCTGCAAATTGGTTCGTACTAATTTCGAATGTCACAACAATGTTACTGTACTAAGGCCTGTTTGGTAGATGTCTTAAAACACAAATTCGCTCCGGAAGTGCCAAAGTACCTTGCTTGTAACCGGACTAGTTACGAATTGTGATTGGAAGGTTGTCCCCTACAACCACAAGGAATAGAGGGGACGCTCCGCAGCGCCACCCATACGACAGTCCGGACCGGGCTTTGCTGAAATAATTTTCTCACTCGCAACTTAGCCATCAAACTCACTTTTACGATGGAGCGCGCCGATGTTTTTGGTTCGCAGCATACATATGTGCATGTCGATAAAAAGGAGCATGCGGCCAACATGTATGTTGAAATCGACTCCCCCCCCACGACTTCCCACGCTCCCTGCGGGGACCGTTTGGAGGTTGGGGTTCAGGTGTCATTGCGTTCGGAAACGGGATGA
The DNA here is from genome assembly GCA_009746045.1 of Mesostigma viride. Lineage (NCBI taxonomy): Eukaryota > Viridiplantae > Streptophyta > Mesostigmatophyceae > Mesostigmatales > Mesostigmataceae > Mesostigma > Mesostigma viride. Next base: position 2,907,529 of record RPFO01000246.1, read on the forward strand.
TCGACCTGATGCCCCCAGATTCAGATTTGGCGCCTGCCCCCCGTGTTCCGGGTAAGGCCAGGGTGGTGCAATGCCTCCAGAATGAGGGCACGGAAATTTCGCCCAATGTCTCGGCTGTGCGCCTCCGGGCTGAGGCCCAGCATGAGTTCTTGAATGCGGCGGAAATAGGTGGGGCCGTATGGGCCCCCAAACAATTTTCCAACGAGCCTCCAAATTTCGTGGGGGACTTGTACAAGGGAGCGTACAAGTTTCGTGACATTGAGATCGATGGATGGGGGTCATTTCTCCAGGAAAAGTGAATGCCGGTCCCATTTGGCAAATATAATCGATGATTAATTCCATGCAACATTTTGCGTTGGTCAAATGTGTAAATTTGCATTATTCATCGATTCAATAAAATTATGGGGGTGGGTATACCCACCATTTGATGGTTGAAAGTACTACTAGCTTCGTCGATTAACTCTTCTCAACATGGTCCTCTAGTCGACTAGGATTGTACCAATCCATCAGGGTATCGAGAAACTTGTTATGCCGAAACACTCCGGTCGAAAATTTCGTGCCACCTGCAGGCAATCAAAAAGCGCACGCGGACCGACGGGAAAGAGTAGTTAGTCACGAAATTAAAAAAACGACAAAAAGTGTCACACGCGGCCCGGCGGGAAAGAGTAGTTTGTTACGAAGTTAAAAAAACGACGAAAAGTGTCACACTTTTCGGAACATTCGAAGTGGGCCCGGCCGAGAGCTTCTTGCGGCTTTCAGTTGAGGAACAACAGCTTGTCTGCCATGTGAGGAGAACGCCAGGTGAGGAGAACGGGTGCGGGGCCAGCCTTACCCCGCGCGCGGGGGAGGCGGACAGCGGACATCCGCAGCTCACCAGTGAGGTGATGGGGGCAAGAATGTCGCGCTTAAATGCCGAGAGAAGAGTCGTCGAGGTCTCGTCTGCCGGCTGGTCGAAGTGCTTGACGATGACATTGTGGCTGCGCTGGGTGATGTCGGCCTCCTCACAAAGGTCGAGTGCTCAGTTGTTGCTTGAGCTGTGCCGCGATGGTGGAGGTGGTGTCCAAGGTGGTGTGGTGCTTAAGAAAGTCCGCCCAGGTGGAGGGAGAATCGCTGGCCGGGCCAGCAGATGCCGGCTGGGCAGCGATGTCCTTCACCGCCTGGGCGGTGAGGCCTGCCGCCGGTCGGTCGTGCAAGCACTCAAAGGCGGTGGCGCGGACTGGCGGTGGCTTGGAGGCGCTTGCATGACAGTCGAGGTCGAGGAGCTGGGCCTTGATGTCGGCAGTGGAGGCGGAAATGGCAGTGGAGGTGGAGGCAACGGTGGTGGAAAGGTGCATGAGGGAGCTCAGTAGCTATAGCGTGCCTCCCATTGCTGCCACATCTGTAAAGAGGGGGGTCATGTGCGCTGCTGGAAGGCTTCTGTAAGGATGGAACGGAGTGTGGGGGCGGAGATGGATGGAGCCCAGATCTCGCCATCAGAGCGCATGAGAAGGGAGTTGAGAATGGCATGTGCTGGAGTTGGGGGCGGGCGCACCCGAGCAGGGCGTCGGGGTTAAACCAATGCCCGTGCGGGGTGATGGGGCGATTGATGTCGTGGAGATGGAGGCACAGGTCGTAAAGCGAGGCGTAGTCCCCGAAGAAGAGGCAATGCAGGGCAGTTGCCGGGGACATGTTGGTCTAGTCGTGATCGTCGACCTTGAAAGGTTGGGGCCGAAAGCGCGGTTCTGTGGGGCGCGAAAACCCTCCTGTTTTGTCGGCTGGGCCGCGGCTGCGTTTAGGATCAGGTGATGCCGATGGCGAGGCCGCAGGAGCCGAGTGCACTACCAACGCTAGCTTGAGGCCGACGTAGATGGCCGCCCCCTTCCAGTAAACCGGCTTCCCCGCCGCGGTCAACCGGAGCTGGAGGTAGGTCGGCCATAGCTCCCGTCGCCGTTGTTGCTGCGCCAGGGTCAAGTCGTCGTCCAGGGTGTAGTGAGTCTTCTCGAGCCGCTTGAACACACCATGGGCGGGTCGAATTAAGACGTACGTGGACCTATATCCAGAACTGAAGCGCGCCGGGGCTGCCGCACCGCCACGTAGTCTGGACAGGCATGCAGGCCTGACGGTTGTTGGGGCCTTCGGGGCACGAAACGTTACAAAGTCCCAGGTGACTTGTGATCGATCGGGGACGTTGAAATTGACATTAATTAATTAAACTCAAGTGCTCCCGTAGGGGAGTCACGGAGCATTAACCCCGATCGATGGATGGATGGATGGACGGACGGACGGACGGGTGGGTGGGTGGGTGGGTGGATGGATGGATGGATGGATGGATGGATGGATGGATGGATGGATGGATGGATGGATGGATGGATGGATGGATGGATGGATGGATGGATGGATGGATGGATGGATGGATGGATGGATGGATGGATGGATGGATGGATGGATGGATGGATGGATGGATGGATGGATGGATGGATGGAGGGGTACACGCAATCCTACCGGTCCAAGCTTGCTATCTACAAGCTATCGACAAAACAGTCCTACTCTAGATAGCGACGGTGCCCGCGACCCTAGGGGTCTTGTCGAGCATGCTTCCCACGAGTGCAAACGCGCGGCTTCCCCACTGCAGGGTTGTTGTTGTCCTCTATGACCTGGGCCCACTTGGTCGCGTGAGCTAATGGTTACGTACGTTACAATTTGCAATACTTAACACACATCGGCTCACATCATGCAGAGCAACCACATGTCAAAACAAGGAGAATTGCGCATGGGCGCCCAAACAATGACATGACCTGCAATACACAGCAACGTGTATTGATTTTCTGTACTTGAAAAGCCATTGATGGTTACGGGCATGCTCTGGTGTTGTTGAAAAGTATGCAACACAGCTATGTCAGAGCTATCAACAAGCAGTTTTTCGGTGAGGCAGTCACCCCAGCAGGACCATCAGTTAGCTGCGCAGCTAGCAGCGCCAGGACGCTAGACCTCACAATAACATCAACCTCATCATGTGGCTGATTCAAGCTCCGCCCCAAGGTTTCTGCGCCGACTATCTCGTTTCAGGCCTTGGTCTGGTGTCTCTCCCCACTTTTGATGGCTCTTGCCTGGTGACAGGTATGGGCTCCGATAATCCTGCAATACGTTGCATGACAACGTTGGGCAACATTTAGGACAAGCCAGCAGTAAGCAGGTAATCAGGAGGCGAACGGTGCGTATCGCATGGCAATGGACTAACTTGCTACCAGCCTAGACAGGCAATGAACTAAAACTTGCAACCAGCCAAGACAACAGGAATTCGTCATGGCAGACTGCCTCGGACATGGGCCCACCCGAGCATACATGTCCTTAGTGCATGATGGGAACATGCCATACAATAGCAAAAGCAGGTTAAGGGCAGAGGGGTGTAACCCTTGAGCAAGTAATAAACAGATGAAATGAGCTGACTCAGTTTTTTCTATTAATTCCGCGTGACCAGTCATGGTTAGCGCAATTATTTGCATCAATTTATAGTACATGAGCCGACGTATTCTAATCCAGCTAATTGGCCATTGCTCAAGGAGCGATAACATGGCATTTTGCATGATGGGAACCACTCTGCAAGGGTGCAAGCCGTGCCGGCCTGCCCCACGATGTAGAGAGTTAGCAACGGAAACAACGTACCTCCCCATAAGACGGATAGCTCAGTGTTGGCTCCTGGGGCCACTGGCGCTTGCTGACAGGTGGCGACAGGGATGCATGTTGGCCCACGGGCATCGACATGTCCATGCCTGGGCTATGCCCGCCGTATGGCACAAGTGCATGGCCAAGGGAGCTGCCCGCTTTGCTCGGCTGCAGCCACGAGCGGCGCTGCTGCCTCTCCTTCTCCTCCATGGCACTTTTCTGCTCTGCCTCAATCCCCAGCCGCTCCACCTGGGTGATCCTGGAGAGTGCCGGTGCGAACGGAGGAGGTGTAGAAAAACGTAAGAGCGATCAGCAGCTCTGATTCGTCACCATAGTGAACAATCCCAATAGAAACCGCGGTCATCTGCCTTCTTTTTGCAAACCGGCGTGGGCATGGATTTTCAAGAAAGCAGAACTTATTATAAAACCTATTCCCCCAGGAGCAGCTCAGCCTTGCACGACGGGGGGACTTGATTTATTGTGTGGACATGCCCACTCTACCCACGCTCGCAATTCACAGTGCCCAGCCCCCAGCACCATCCAGGGCGGCTGTGTTCCATTAGGAGGGGAGCGACCAACACAAAACCCCATGCAGATACCCACCTGGGACCACTAGAAGATAAAACAGCTAAATCAAGCCTGAAGAATCCGAGTAGCATACACACACAATCATGGCAGGGGTTCACTGCGCAGAAACAAGGGTGGTGGGCGCAAATGGAGAGTAAAAGCACATTCGTCTGTCATAACAAAAAAAAGGCCGCAGCCATGCTCACCTGCTGCGAACGAGGGAGGATACGGTCGCCCTGTCAGGTGCCAGCAACTTTAGCCCCCCCCTGCAATGGTTCAGGTGGGAACGAGACAGCAAATGTCACATGAATGTGTCTGAGTCCAATTCAGCACCCTAAAGCATCTTTCTCTCGTGCTTTCGGGGCTGCCTACGGTGGCACCACCATGGCTCTGTGCATGGTGAGCACCAAGCAGCCAAGTATCCGCCATAGGGGGGTCCAAACAAGTGGCAGGTTCTATGTTGCAACCCAAGCAAGCAAGCTCTGCTCACCGCCTGGTGCGCTGGCGAGAGGCAAACGCAGACCCGGGGAGCAGGGGGACGACCACAAGCCGTTCGCGCTTGCCACCGCTCTTTCCTTTGGTCTTTCCAGCGCCGGCTCTGTAAAACATTTTGTTCTCAAAATGATATTAAAAAAAGAGCATGTTCCCACGGGGGGATGCAAGGAAGAAGAAAGTCGATTGCAGAGGGGAAGACGGGTGACAAGGAGGCGAGGGAGGGCCAGGTCAGCATCCAAATACACATGTTGTAAGCCACCTAGGACTGCACGATACGACATCCTTTCCAAAGGGGTCGCCCTCGCAACGCCAGGATGTGCGGACACATCTGGGTGGGCCAGAGACCATGGATGACACCCTGGGACGTCGATGAGCCACGCCCTAGCATGCCCTGGCGACATGACCAGCATTGTAAGTAGCAACATGTCACTGTACGTGGCAACATGTCCTAGCGAGAGATGTGGCACCCACCGGACACGCCTGACACACGCGGAGGGGCTCCGTGCGCCATCCTCTGGCACATGGCCTGGGCGGCAGCTCACGTCCAGCTCATCCGTGCGCTCCTGGGCGTGGGTGTACCGCCGGCGTGGCCTGCTGCTGCGGGGCATGATGTCGCCCTCCGGTTCCTATAAGGTGCCAGCAAGAGGAATCCAGGCAGAGGGTGCCAGCATGCGTGGGGGGGGGGGGAGGAAGGTGACGGGAAGCGGCAAGCATTTCCCACCAATCGCCTACACTCTTCATGCGACCACAAGGTCGCAAGCTGAAGACATCGTTGTTGCTACGACACAGTGACAGATGCCAGGGGCTAGCCTGGCAACTTCTGAGATGTGCCCTGAAGCTCAAGGGCAGGCATGCGAGTCGTGCTTGGAGCACATGTACAGGCATGCACTCGGGCAAGAGCACAGCAGGGGTGGAAGAAAGCAGCGGACGGCAGAATATTTTGGCACAAGCGACAGGACGTACGCACCGCCGCATGCAGCACCCTCGCGGCCGACGTGCGCGGGAGAGCACTGTTGCCGTCGCCGTCGCCGCCATCACGCGTAGGCACACGCAGCTGTGCCAACGCCCGGGCAGGGAAAGGCCCACCACGGTGTGCGCGGTGAGCCCCCTTGCTGCCAACGTCTTGATTGTCCCCACCACTGCTGCTGCCACTGCCGCGCCGCGCCCCATGCCGCCGGTCCCTGCCGCGAATGTCGCGGTCGTTGGGGGCGTCACTCCCACTGCTGTACTCATCGGTACTGCTGCCGCTGGCGCGGGACCTCCTGTGCCCGGACGCCGACGGTGACACGTGCCGACGACCCGATCGCTGCCACCGCCGTTGCTCACGCTGCAGCTGCTCCAGCGGCCCTGCTGGCACACGGCCCCCATCAAGCTGGTTGCCACCAACCCTGCCATCCGCTGCATATCTCGGCTGGCCCCTGCGAGCTGTCGCTGCTGAAAGTGGCCCCCCTGTGCTTCCGTTTGCACCATCCAAGACGTCATCGTCATCTGATGCAATCAGCGCGTTCAACTGCCGATGGCCATCACGGGACCGCGGCCGGTACCCCCCCGGCGACGCGCGGGGCAAGGGTGCAACATAGGCCTCCCCAACCCCAACCCCACTTGCTGGCGTCCGTCTCCCAGTCCTGCCATCAACCACACGAGCCAGCACAGGCACCTCGTCGTCGTCATAGTAACGCCCCTCGCCGTCCAGGTTCAGGTGCCTCGGCAGGGACGCCAGTGAGTCCTGCTCCCAGCCATACCCTGCGCCCCGCCCCCGCCACCCCTCCCCCTCCAACACGGCACCATGCCACGGGCCTGCCGTACCCAGCCGCGCGTCGCCCTCGCTGCCCGCACGCGCGTCATACCCCAAGCCACTCCGGCCCTGCTCTCGGTCACCATGTGGCAGCGCGAGGCCGGCGTCTGGGTCACTTTGGCGCGACTGCCGTGTCGCGCGGGGCTCTGCACGCCAGCCCCCCCCCTCGGACCGCAGCACTGCCAGCGCGGACGCCGGCGCCATCGAGTCGTACCCCGGCGCACGAGGTGCAAGCGAGGGCTTGCGGCGGCCGGGCGCTTTGTCCGGGTGCGACCAGTGGCCCGGTCTCCTGCTACTGCTGGCAACCGCGCTGGCGGGCCGCGGGTATGGCAGCACGTCCTGTCCCACGGGGAAGATGTCCGGGTGGCTACAATAGTACTCGTAGCTGTCTTCTGTCACCATGGTCGGGGGCGGCTGCCGCAGCGAGGTGGACGCCCCCACCCCTCTGCCATAGCGCAGGGCCGATGGCGGTGCATAGTCGCTGGTGTCTGCCACGCGGGTCCCAAGGAGGTCCTGCGCACCCTGGGGGAGGGCCACCTTGTCCAGCTCTACCCCCAGCCACGAGGTGGGGACCCGGAGACGTGCATCAGTAGTCTTGCCACGGGCGGCTGGCCTGCCCCTGTGTGCCGCTGCCCTCGTGGCCTGCGTGCCGGATGACGGTGATACCCTGTACGCACCGGGTGCCAGCGGGGCGCCCGCAAAGGGCGGCTCATCCGCGTCCACCACGCGCGGGCGCGACATGTGGTTCCAGAACTGCTGGTGCTGGGTCACGCGCGGCGTCTGCCAAGGGAGGCAGGGGAGAGGGAGGGATGCCGAAGAGAGATAAGAAGGGGGGAGGGAAGAGGAGCAACGAGACAGGAGAGCAACGGTGCGGTCAAACGATCATGCACGGGTGGAGGGATTTTAGGAAGACAAAACTTCATAGTGTGAATGGTGCCTAGGGGAGAAAAGGCTGGCAAAATGCGTGGCAGCACGGCGAGAGAAAGGCAGCAAAAACAGCCAGAGTCACACTGCATAGCTTACTCATCAACAATTGGTAAAATGTGTGCCTCAAGGGGGGCTCGCTCGCGGCTCATCCCTCACGGCTCGTCGCGCATGGCGGCTGCAAAGGATCAATTGGCTGATTTGGCTCAGTGAGCGATAGAACCTCCAAACATCAGCGCGACCGTGAAAAGGAACACACAGCCATGGGCAGTGCGGTGGTGGTGCTCAAGCCAGACCCACCACACCATATCCTGGTTGCTGCGTACCCCATCCATGCCCCATCTCACCCACGCCCTTATGATGCCCTCAGCAAGCCAACTCCATGTCCTGACGACACCCTCAGCACGTCAATACGACGCCCTTACCACGTTGTCACCACATCACCAAGCACCTCGTGCACAAGATGAAAGAGGCAAGGGACCACGTGACCGAGCGGAGGTCACCGGGACTGGCTACGACATATCGATATGGCCCGCGACAAGTATGCACCCACTGCCACAATTAAAACGATCTTTATGTCGATTTTCCGAAGCATGCTTGCGACACCCCCCCGTATCCTTGGCACAAACCGCCCATCACACCAAGTGTGTTGATTCAAGTGTGTTTAAGGCACACTTGGCCCTATCTAGGCCAAGCATATGGCATCTATGCCTTGTTCTAATGCCAACATCACAAAATGCTTGCCCGGGATCGCGCGCACCCACCTTCTGCAACGAGAGCGGCGTGAAGATCTGCGAGGGAAGCACCACCTCGGGCCGCATGGGGCGTGGCAGAAGAAGGTCTGAGTACTCACGTGACCTTGTGCGGCCAAGGGGGTAGCCACCAACGGCAAATACAGGGGTGGAGGGGGGGTGAGCACGGGGGTGCGGGTAGGGAGAAAGGGGGGACCAAGAACAGCCAACGCAAGAAACCCACATTATCAGCCTTGTAGCCCACAAGCAAGGACTGACCGGCAGCTACTAGCATCCCGCCTTCATTATCATGATTACACGCCTTCACGGGCGCGAGGAGTGGGCCCAGACAACACCCACACAGGCATCCAGCGCAGCATCGCAAGAGGCTGTTTTTCACGCCAGACTTAAAAGGACCTGAGAAACCACATATGGCCTGAGAGCAAAGAGTTCTCCAAACAGGCATGGACCACGGGCGCCTTGCGGCTGGGCCTTATCCAAGCGCACCAAGCGCAAGTGAGCTCAAGGCAGTTGGCCAGGGTAAGGTGCTGGGAAAACCATGGTACTGCCAAGTTGCGGACGTCCCAGCATTGCCTGGCATCGGTCGCCACGCTCCATGCAGGATATGACCCAATGTCCGTGTGGTGAGCCTTCTAGTGAGCTGTACTGGCAATGGGACTTGGACCACGCATGGCAAAGCATACTTGGACTATGCCCGACTCATGACTTGGCCTGATAACATGGTGGTGTGCATATGAGGGGCACAGGCGGGTTGCATCTTTTTGCAGCATTCAAGCTAACACTAGTATACGGACTAGGATGTATAGTTAGATGTGCGGAGGCACGTGAGGCCTTGGTCTTCCCACACTGGAGCCAGATAAGCCATGGTTGTAACCAGTGACTCTTCATCCTCTTCACCACAGTTGCCTTCACACTACCCTGTGGCCAGGTCACTTAGGGCAACACGCCACGGACTGTGCTCGGGGAAAAGACGCTCGGCCATTGTTGTGCCCGAGCATATATTTCATGGTTACTCCATTGCTACCACGCCTGGCAGACCTTGGCAGGACCGCTACCATCAATCTTCCTTGGTTGTTGTTATCCAGGACGTCCACTTGTCTGGTGAATGACAGTAACGTTCTGGATTAATCCGTCTTGACAAGTACCCGCACATCACAGGACTCAAGCACTTGCCAGTCCTGAAATCCTGTGGCTGCCTCGGTACTATCGACCAAGAGACTGACCACAGTACCTCCTAGTGACAGTAGTCCTGAGTCACGTGTCTGTGATGGTTCACCCTATCACGCCACGTGCCCTCGCCCTCACGTACCCCTAGACCCGGTACTACTGCGGTACCCGGCGGCATCACTTCGGGACTTGATAACTTTCAAGTCCCTTGTCCAAATAAGGTGTTCAGCACGGCGTTGGAAAGATCTCTTTAAGTATGTTATGCTTAGCATATTTAATCACCAAGATGCTAACTTGTATACTTTGCCGACTAGGATGCAGACATAGTGTGACCTCAGTCCTCGCCCTGCCCCCACTTGACTTGCCACACCACCAGTACACACATCTCCAGCGTCCGGAGCTCAACTGCACAATTGTTCAGGTGGCCGCACCATGTTGGAGTTCCAGCCACTGGTGGGGAACAAACAGCGGCTGGTCGTGGTCAGCAGACAGAAAGCTTCAAAAACCATACCACAGTCTTCAGCAGTTAACGCTGATACCTAGATGGGACACTCTAATGCTTTGCTTCAACAAGAACCAGTATAAGACCGACATCAGAGGGAAGCTGCCCGCACTAGCATAAGTCGGGGGCAAGCATCGTCGCATGGACAGCACGGGGGCAAGCATTGTCGCATGGATAACACAGGGTCAAGCAAACCAGTTGCCCAGCAACTTGCGATAATCACAAAATGGTCTCAGCAACGAACCAGAAGAGGGCACTTCATTCTAATCAAGGATAGCGCTCTACACTGTAATGGATGAGAGTAGAGGAGAGGATTAGATTAGGTAGTATCCCCGTGTTAGTGCTTGTGCTTGAACACGTGGCGGCGTAAGGCGTCAGGGTTGAATGCGGGTTGAATTCATTGGGCAAACAAACGTGCGGTATATTCTTACCAGTTAAGGTCTCCCACGAGAGAGCGTCCTGAAGGCATGGGAGCAGAAATATCCTGCATACGCTGTGGAGCGCTTCGGGGCCGGGCCGGCGGGTATGGCTGCACAGAAACGACTCCCCCGGCCAGGCGCATTTCCTCGCGAGCACCCTCATTTTCGGTCAGGACAGCTTTATTTCCTTGATTTTTCAATGCTGACAGCAACGGGGTCGAGTCATCCGAGCGGTCAAAAGTCGCCAGTGCAGCATTCGCCTTCTTGACTGGCAATACTCCGGTTGCGATAAAACTTTTTATAGGCACCCCGCTATCCTCTGCGGCTAAGCGCCACTCCCTAGAAACTGGCGCGACATAGATACCTTCGGCCGACCCAATCTGCAACGACCCTCCTTTTCCGAGCGGCTGATTGCTGCGAACATTGCCGCGGCTGTCAAGGAGTCCATGGTCTGTCGAGGTGCTATGTCCTTTCAGCACAGTGCTTTCATCGAAAAGGCTCCTGCCCATCCTTAGCCACACGAACTGGAAAGTTGGCACACCAGAATGTATACGCCTACTAACTGCAAAGCATCCTCATCGCTATAGTAGAGCGATCCTGCTGCACAACGCAAGCCTGGAAGGTACTGTAAGGCTCTGCAATAAATAGAATGAATATAGATATGTAGGCTGCGGGATAGCAAGCCAAAAGCGATGCAACGAGGCACTGCACTAGGCGATGTCTTTCACTGGCCGTCACATAAAAATTCTAGCACGTTTGTAAACGTACTTTGCATCGGGCTGTGGCTGCCAAAATGGAAGTTCTTGACTTGGTTCTGAAAGAATGTAATATATATTTTTTTTGAGACTATATCATTTCATGTGCCCACGGTGGAGGCCATAACTCATTACCGTTAGGCGTAATTCGCGTAAAACGGTGAAATTCGATGTCTCCGCCACTGCTCCGCACTCCGCAGGTTCGCACGGACACCTGGATACTGAGTCAAAGACAGAGTATACGCAAATCAGTTGACTACCGTACTCACTTGTCGTAGCAAGCTGACTTACTAACGCACCTTCCAAAGACCCTGTCATCTCACAATCAAGCACTGCACTAAGCACTGTTACAGTACAACACTTAACTGTACGTGATGACTGCTCGATTTTGTCCTTCACGAGGCGCGCTTGACCTGTGCATGCACTCAAGGGCAGCAGAGATGTCACCAGCACTCAAGGGCAGAAGCCTGCATGCTGTAATGGCTGGTTGCAGGAAGGGAAAATGAGCAGTCACGTGGATACTGTAGTTAAGTGGACAAATATTCAAGGCTAAATGTTAGCTTCCCGAAAGTTTTAGCACAGCCCAGGATTTTCCTGTCTGTCCGGCATTTTTTTTTAACGCATATAGTATTCCATGATGAATTTATCGACTTGGTGACCAGCGACGTCGCGGGAAATGTCTAGCTTGCGGGAACCTACCTCTGCAAACGACACGGCTGTATCTAGTGGGTTTCCTGGCCATACATACTCTGGAACCAGCGAGTACTCGCATGAAGCTCATCCGTCGTATGAAGGCAACGACGGCATACAACATCCAAGGACGCCGCCCCAGCAGGCGGAGAGACACTCCCAAGCTGCATGGGATGATGCCGAAAACATTTCAGGGCAGGGCCAGAATGACGCTAGCTTTCAACAACAGCAGGCCGCGTTACCTTTCGTATACTTCAGCTCATCTGCGGTACGCTTAGAATTACGCCCGTTGTGTTGTAAGTCGTTTAGCAGGGGTGCGTATTATATGCGCGCATCAACCTATAGGTATTTGTGCTTTCAAAATGCCATTTTATGACGGCTCGGGATATTTATTTCAAAGCACATCGTCCATCGCAAGTTGTGCGTGAACATGGTAGTCCGCATCCCCCTCTTCCCTTCCTGGAGTTACTCTTCCATTCAAACCAATGCCTGCCCGCACGTAAATAGTAGTTTATCCTAAACATGCCCCTCCTCCTGCTGGCCGAAGGATTGAATACTTGTGCGTTCTGTGCCAGAGGAGGGCTATGTCTTCCTGTGTTTGGTGAGTTCTTTGGGTTGTCTAATAGAGCCTCAAATCTGTGTCAGTCCCTGTTCATTGTCACCCTGACACGCAGAAAGATAGACATTCATGCACCTTATTTGCTGCACATGGTACTGGCCGCTTCGACCTAGAAAGTCACATGGTTTTTGCCACTGTCAAGGCACCTTGTGTCCTGTCTATTTCAAGCTGATCACGCTACTTCTCTATTCCACTTTGTTTTGCAATTTACGTGTGACACTGGTCATTTTCTTGTCAAAGCCCTGCCATGACCCCGCCCATGTGGCTTTCTTGGATGATGTTACTTGCATGCCACGTATTATCAATCCACATGCCAGTGCTTTCCCTCCAATTCTTAATGTTTCAAATGTTGTTGTTACTATCACTGGAGACATGCGCATTTTTTTGACTGTTTGTGCGCCCAGTTTTCCTCAGTTTTGCTCGCAGGCTTTGTATATGCTCACGTATGCTGGCCAAAAGAATTTCTAGCCCATTTTTGCCATGGCCTACGTCCTCTTTTTCCACCTTCAATGCCCGCCCATCGCCCATCCTTGATACCCCGCTCTTCCCCTCCTCTTCTGTTGTGCCCTCCACCCTTTTGGCACCCCTGGCCCTCCATTCCTGCTGCCCCTCTGACCCTCGCCTCTTGTGGCCCCTCTTGCCCTCCCCTCCTGCTGCCCATCTGGCCCTCGCCTCTTGTTGCCCCTCTGGCCCTCGCCTCTTGTTGCCCCTCTGGCCCTCCCCTCCTGCTGCCCCTCTGTCCCTCACCTCTTGTTGCCCGTCTTGCCCTCCCCTGGTGCTGCCCCTCTGGCCCTCGCCTCTTGTTGCCCCTCTGGCCCTCGCCTCTTGCTGCCCCTCTTGCCCTCCCCTCCTGCTGCCCCTCTGTCCCTCACCTCTTGTTGCCCGTCTTGCCCTCCCCTGGTGCTGCCCCTCTGGCCCTCGCCTCTTGTTGCCCCTCTTGCCCTCCCCTCCTGCTGCCCCTCTGGCCCTCACCTCTTGTTGCCCGTCTTGCCCTCCCCTGGTGCTGCCCCTCTGACCCTCGCCTCTTGTTGCCCCTCTTGCCCTCCCCTCCTGATGCCCCTCTGGCCCTCCCCTCCTGCTGCACCCATCTCCCCACCTTCTCACCCCACCTCCATCCTCCCCCAGGTCCCCAACCTGAAGAAGTTGGCCAACACGCGCAGCCTGCCCCTGGGCGTGCTCATGTGCCCCTTCCCTGCCAGCTCCGACCCGCGCGCAGGCCCGCCCATGCTGCGGCGCGCGCCTGTACGCTGCACCAAGTGTGGTGCGTGGGGTAGTTGAGGAACAGATGGTTGTTCCGTTGACATAGGGGGGGGGGGGGGCGCGAAAAGGGTCATGGCCGAGCAGTCGTAGCTGCGTGGGAAGACTGGTGTGCCTATAGGGGTTCAAGGCCCCCATGTTGCGTGATGAGTCCCCTGATGGTTTTGCACGGCCGAGGCTGCCAGGGAAAGCTGGCAGTGGTTGGCATACGCATGTGTTCACCCTGTTGCGACTTGTGATGGCATCCCGTGTGGAAGGTCCGTTGAGGGATTGGGTCTAACGCGGGCATTGTGCCAAGTGGGGGACGATCAATGCTGAATCAATGCATGAGACGACGTTTGTCGATCCTACACTCGCTGACACGAGCGCAGTTGTGGGGACTCCTGGCTGGCAGCATGTGGTGGGCAGCTATCACGGGGTCCCTGGTACCCGCTCCTCATGAGTGCTCTCATAAGGCATACTCGCACCAGTATGTCCATGTCTCCATAGGGCTCACGTGCAGCGGTCCGAGCAGCCTTGCCTTGTAGCCAGCCAAAGCTACCTATGACAGGCTTTGGGCAAAGATGGACATTGATGGCGGTTGGCAGTATTGTTCTTGGCTCCCAGCATTGCTGTGAGGTGTTTATGTTTGTTTTCGATGATTGGGAACGCAAACTAAGCAATCAACCATCTGACCGACCTGCCGACCCACCAACCCACCGACCGACCGACCGACTGAAGCATTAGCCCACCGACCGCACCAACCCTCCAACCTCTGGCCGACGAATCATCTCTTCACCCATCAACCTCCCCGCGTGCCCCCCCGCCCCGGCCCCCCCCCTCCCCCTCGCCAACACCAGGTGCGTTTGTGAGCGCACACTGCGGGGTGCAGCCATCCACCGGCCGCTGGTCGTGCGGCATCTGTGGGGAGGCCAACGTGAGCGCGGCGGAGTATGGTGCCGAGGACCTGAGCAGCTGCCCGGAGCTGGTGGGCGATGCGGTGGATTATCTGCTGCCCGCTGTGGGCCAGCCGTTGGGCTACTACAGCGGCCATGAGGGGGGCCAGGAGCCCACGTGCGTGTTCGTGCTGGACGACACGCTTGAGGAGGCGCACCTGCAGGTGGGGGCCCAGGGGCGTGGGGGTGGGGGTGGGATGTTGACTTGAGTAGGTATGCTACCGTCTTGCTGCTAGTATTCTGCTGCTCCTATTCTGTTGCTGCTGTTGTACTGCTGGGGGTTACTGGGAGGGCGTGCATTGGCAGGAGCGTGGATCATGTGGGAGATGGGGGCACGTGTTGGGGTCGGCAGGATGGAGATAGCATGCGGACAGAAGGGGGCTGGCAGGACATGAAGAGGTGGATCACGTGGTGACTCGAGGGGAGGCATGGGCTGCAGGTGGGCCGGGAGAGCTGTGCACATGATGCCGTGGCATGCAAAACAAGTGCGCCATGTGGCGCAGTGCTGAGTGCTCCCAAGGTAATTTGCCTCTGGCACTGTGCTGTGTAGCCCGCTGTGACCAGTTAAAAAGTTACAACAAGTTTCAGAGAGTTAGTTCCCTGAAGTTGTTGTTACTTGTTTATAAGTCGATCATCACCTGCCAATATTACTAGGTTGCGCTGCCGCTGCTACCCACATCTACCCACATCCTATCCTGGGCTCATCATCACCTGCCAATAGTACTCGGTCGCGCTGCCGCCGCTACCCACATCCTATCCTGGGCTCCTTGCGGCGCTGCCCTTCGAGCCATGCGCCTTCACCGCGCATCAAGGCACATGCTGAACCTGCTGACCCCCTTCCATGGCTCGTGTTCTTGTTGGTTGACGGAAGCACATGTTTGACCCTCTTTTCCACATCGTCGCTCTATCCTGACGTTTTGAGGGTTTGCATCTGCCTCCTCATTCTCTCCCCCACCCACCCCACCCCCCTGGCCCCACTGTCCCAAGCCCCATTCCACATTCTCGTTTCCGCTCTCCCCCCTCCTCATCTGCCCCAATCCTCCTCTTCCCACTTCCCGGCCGCCGCAGGACCTGCAACAATCAGTGCTGCGCGTGCTGCGGTCTCTGTCGCCCACGACACAGGTGTCCATCGTGACAGCTGGCAGCACGGTGGCCATCTATGACCTTGGCCTGTCTGGCATCGCGTCCGCCGAGACGCTGCCAGGCGAGCGCGCCCCCAGCGTGGACCTGCTGCGGCCACTGCTGTTTGGCACCGCCACGTGCGTCGCCCCCATCCACACCTGCCTGCCCATCGCAGAGGCCATCGTGATGGCGCTGCGGCCGTACAAGGCGGGCCTTCCGGCCATGGAGCGCCGGAGGTGCACGGGGGCAGCGCTGGAGGTGGCGCTCGCCCTGCTGGGAGGTAGGGGTGTGCACGCTCCTTCATGCTGCGGTAGGATGCAGGACGAGCGATGTGCTTAGCGTGCGAGTCCATGCAGTACATAATAACGCAGGTGCACGCGCCCGGAACGCTGGGAGGTAGGGCGCATGTGTGTGTGTCTAGTATGCTGCATTCACGCACACCACGAGTGTGCACTGGAAGAGCGGCGGCAGGGACGCCACACTCACGTGCGTCGTGCGAGGAGATACTATTGCGCATCAAGGTTGATGGCACTCACTGGCATCTGGGCGCATTTTGGATCATTAGCATGTTAGTAGCCGTAATGGCACACAGACCGCGTGACCAGTGGCACCATGCCTCACCTGTTTGGCCGATTATTAGGTGTGTCTACGTGCGCGTGCATGGAACTGGGTCGGATATGCTGGCCGAGCCATTCGTCACCTAAACATTGGGTCTGATGGGCTAGCAGTCAGCACTTCAGGGGTGTACCCCGGTTCCTTTGATTCTTTGATCCCTTATCCACTTCTGGGGTTTGGTATCAGTTGCTGCAGCTGCGGCCAGTAGGCTCTCCCGTGCGCGCTGGGAGAACTTGTCAGACTAAGGTTCGGCAACACTTGTTAACTACCTCGCGCGCGACAGATGGTGGCATTTGTTTCACGGACACCTCACGAACGCCTACGTGACGGATGCTGTCCTTGTTTCCTTGCAGCGGGTGACGTGGCCAGCGGGTATGCCCCCCCCGTGGTGGGCAGGAGCCGTGGGCGCGTCGTCGCATGCCTGGGTGGCCCAACCACGCTGGGGCCAGGCTCAGTGTCCCTGGAGCCTTCTCATCCGGTGAGCTGCCATGTCCGCTGAAACTGTGTGTCGCTCAATGCCGCTTAAACTCTGTCCAAGCATGGATTTTCTATGTACAGATGAGGTGGTTATTCTTCAAAAGTATGCAAGCTTGGCAATAAGGTAGCTGGCAGTACCAGTCTGGAAAGTCTTTGCAAGATACCTGACAGTACTGTTGTGCAAAACATTTCTCTTGCTGCGTTTGCTAAGCATCCCACTGACTGTTTTGCTACATGGATGGTCGACATATGCGGTGGCCGTGGCCGTGGCTGTCTGCGTTGCCAGAATTACTCGTACGAGAAGTCGTGCGCGATGCAATTCCTTGACAAGCTGGGCAAGCGCGCACACAAGCACGGCATCACAGGTGGGCCGCCAGGAGCTCTCTTCGCTTTTCCAAGAACCCCGAGAGAGTCGTAGGGTCTCACTTTCTGGATGTGGCAGGGTAACATTTTATGTGACAACAGCAGCCGGTGGGTTTTGCGCCCTGGCAGGGTTCCCCAGCTGTTGTAACGCAAACTGCCTCAGGAGGCATTGCACGATGGAAATTAAGGACGCAGAGGGGGAGGAGAACGGGGAGGATGGAGGGAATGGGGGGTATGGGGGAATGAGGTTTGTGTGGGCACTGATAGGATGCTTTCACCCCCCCCCCCCCCCCACACACACACACACATCATACCCACAACCCTTTTCTTCCCCCCTCATTTTACTAGGAAATAGATCAAAGAACGATCTACTTGGATTGTGCTCAGTTTTCATGGCTCATGCCCATGGCGCTGCCTATGTGGGGCAGAATTTTGCGAGGACCGTACATACAGACCAGCGGCGCAAGTGTTTATTATTTTTTTTTTCTGGCTGAAGGGTTCGGTGGATGGGGGACTTCAAACCGAGAAGAAGGGTTCTGTCTTTTACCAGTGAGCATCTCAGCCCAGCCCATTCAACTCAGCTGATGATGGGGTCAGCTTATGTCAGGATGTGTGGTGTCTGAACGTGCCCAGTCATTTGTTCCCAGGACCTAGATGACCCTTTCTTTCAATTTTTTTGCCTAGCCTCTTAATGTTACACTGCCCAAACTTGCGGATTGCCAGAGTTTTCGTCCTCGTCCTGCCTTGTTTTTATGGTCCCAGCCTGCGATTTTCAACCTGTTCAGGTGCTTGTAGTGTGAGGGGATCGAGCAACTGCGCTGCATGCATACCCAGAGCTCTCCGTTATTGCCCCATGCTGCCCTACATGACAGCTCGCAGTGCACCCCTGCTTGCCCTGGCCGTGCTATTTTACTGTGAGTGCCGTTGTTTGTGCCTGAAGGGGAGAGGTCTTAGTCCCCGTGTGCCAGTTTCTCACAACCCCACCATACTGCGCATGTTACCCCAACCGCCCAATACCGCCTGTCGCTGCCATGTGCATGCTGAACGTACCTTTCCTCTTTCTCGGTGCGTGCAAGCACTAACATAGAGTAGTCTCCTTGGCGCTCTCTTCAAAATGCTGCCCCTGTCTACAAAACCTGCCACACACCCTGCCAGTGAGCATCCTGGGTGGTGGCCTGTGCCCACTGCGTGTGCCGCTGCTGCAACACGTGGTCAAGCCCTCCGGCGGTGTGTGCCTGCTCCACGACGACTTCGGTGGCACATTCACCGCCAACCTGCTGGGCACCCTGCGGCGAGGTGTGTAAAGCCTGCCTCTCTCTCTCTCTCTCTCTCTCTCTCTCTCACACACACACACACACACACACACACACACACACACACACACATACACACTCACTCACACACACACATATTCACACATTGTGTGTGTGTGTGTTTGTGTGCGCACGTATGTGTGTGTTTGTGTTCATGTGCGTGTGTGTGTGCCTGTGTGTGTGCTCTGAGTCAGCTGCGCTGAAGTGTGCGGCCTGTATCGCTGGCGTGTTAGCAAGGCCTGCCGGGGCTCCACCCTGCGTTTGCGTGAAACCTCCTCCCTGCCAGCAGAGCGCATGTGCATGGTAGGTGGCCCTGTGAGACTTGAATGGTTAAACAGACTTGAACACGCTCTGTTCCAACGGCGACATGTTCTCAACACGTGCCTGCATCGAGCTAACCCTCGCATATGCCCCCATGGTCCGCCCTCCATCTCCCACCGTCCGCCCCTCCCATCCCCGACCCTCCCCCTTCCGTGCAGGCTGTGGCAGCAAGGCCACGTTCGACGTGCGTTGCTCGCCAGGTGTCGCTGTTACGCGCATGGTGGGCCCGCTCGATGACGCGGGCGGCGTGCGCTCCTTCTCCTACCGACAGGAGGAGCTCGCGTGGGGCGCGGGCGGTGACCTGGCGCCCGCCCCCGACAAGGACCTGTCCCCCTGCGCGGTGAACATGGCTGGGTTGGATACCGGTCACAGCGTGGCCGTGTTTTTGGAGCTCACGGAGGACGTGCCGCGGGACAGCATCTGCGTCCAGTTTGCGGTGCACTTTGCCAATGAGGAGGGGAACCGCGTCGTCCGTGTCGTGTCCAAGCGGCTGCCGACCACGGGTGGGTGGCGATGGCCCATTTGTTCTGACAAGTGTGGTTGGGTGGCCATGTGTGGAGACTACCCGGGGGAGGGTTATGTTTTTGTTCGTTTGTTTGTTTTTCCCTTTTTTGAAGGGTGTGTGCCCAGTAGTGTGGTGTCGTAACGTTCGCGATAAGGATCTGGGTTGGGTGGGTGGTCGCCCACGCTCATGGACTATATTGCAAAGCAAGTAGGAGGTGGGTGGTGGCTTGAATGAATAGGGATGACTGGCGAAAGAATAGGGAAAGAATAGGGGTGACTCGCACAAGCGGGTGGCCGCATGCGCGCTCATGATGATGCTGTAGACGGTGACCAGCAGGTGTGGATGGAGGGGGGTGAGGAGCATGGGCGTGTGAGGAGCTTGACTTGTGAGGCGTACGTTCGTTCGTGTGAGCTGTACGGAAGTTTGTGAAGGTACCATGCAGGCACAGGCGATGTCATGCGGGTCACTCCGAGGAAGGGGGGGAATGGCTCCTCTCAGCAAGGAGCTGTTTCGCTTCATCATGCTGCCCACTCCCTTGCACGCGCACAGCGGTGTACACCCTCCTATTCGAGCTGGCCTACCGACCTGGGAAGCACAAGGGATGATGGCTGCGTGGCGGTGGCACCAGCGGGTGCAATGCCCGTGCTGGCAGTGGCGGTGATGGCGACGATGCACCTGGTACCTTCCGTGTCAGGCCTAATGTGTGCCACCAAATTATGTGCTTCTGCACGCGGTATGCGCGCATGTGGCAGCGTACGTGCACTTGTGTGTGGTCATGTCTGCATGAGCCTGCGTCTACTACTATAACTATTGCTTTCTTTTCCTTTGCTTCTCCTTCACAATATCTTCACTTCCTCCTTCACCAGGGAGCGAGGCAGGCTACCTGTCGAGCATCGACGTGGACACGACCGCCGTGCTCATCGCCAAGCGCACGGTCATGCAGATCAAGGGAGCCGAGGATATGGCGTCCATGCGGCAGCAGATGTGAGTGCTTGTTAAAAGAAATAATAACATGGTTTGTTATTGAGGGGGAGATGGGACCACTCCCAGTTCTCGCTGCTGACCATCGTCACTGGTGTTGTTGACCGCTGTCAAAAGTGTTGACCGCCTCAACTGTGGATGGCTGCAACGTCTGTTCCTAGTATAGTGCCATCTCACTTCGGTGGGACGCGCCCCATTCATAGGTCCGTGGGATAAACTCTGGAAGTGGGGACGCCCCGCCATGCTGAGTTCAGTGTCCAACAAGATGGTTTGGGGAAATATGGGGGGGGGGGGGGGGGGATGGTTTGTTCCACTGGGGTGAGTTGGGGTGTCCCACGGATGTGAATTTATTACCCCATCACACTGGCCCAGTGTGGTGAATTCAAGGTGGAGTGTCCCGGGCACACATGCGAACGTGGCCCACCACCCGTAGGATGAGGTATACACTAGCACGTTTGCCCGAGTCTGGGAAAATGGGGTGTCCCTCCGAGGTGAGTTGGGGTGCCCCCCCAAGGCCAAATTGCCCCACCAGCATCACAGTGAAGCGAGACAGCAGTGCAGAGTCATTTCAAGTGTAGTGCTGTTGTTGTCATCACGCCAGGATTCGTTAGCTTGTTTGCCGCGCTTCTTTGGCTGTGACTCTTGGCATGACACGTTTGCTACTGTGGACGACGAGTGTGCTGGCGAGATTCACCACCCTGACTGCATCCATTACAGCAGGCAAATCGCGGTAGTTTGCCATGATGCTTGCTCGGGGTGCTCAAGGGCGAAGATTCACGGCCGAACCCAGCCCACTCCGGGTGTCCACGCACGCGGGTGCCCTGCTTAGATGTCAGAACTTTGTAATGGGCCCTTCCACCTAAGAGCTGCCCTCGCAAAGCCGAGTAGTACCGCTGTAAAGCCAGGAGGCTGCTGCATGATGGCGACATTGGGCGTGGGGCCATGTCGTGCGACGAACGTGCTTTCAGTGGCGACGGATGCATGCTTAGCCAAAGGAAGGCCTACCCACAATACTTGTTTTGCACTTAACTCGTGCTTACTTGGGACACCACCCATGATGCTTATTATGTTTATCCACCGTTCATCATACTTACAACACCAGCCATGCCGGCTGGTTTATCTGCCGCCCATGTGGTGCTTGGGGTATCCGCCACTTTCCTGTCCAGCGATGCGCGGATGAAGGACATCGCGGAGCGGTTTGGCTCGCAAGTGGGGGGCATCGGCCGCAAGAAGAAGTGGAAGGTCCCCAACGAGCTGGCGCACCTGCCAGAGCTGTAAGCGGCCGTCCCCCTCCCCCCCTCCCTCCCTCCCTCCCTCCCTCCCTCCTCCCTCCCTCCCTCCCTCCCTCCCTCCCTCCCTCCCTCCCTCCCTCCCTCCCTCCCTCCCTCCCTCCCTCCCTCCCTCCCTCCCTCCCTCCCTCCCTCCCTCCCTCCCTCCCTCCCTCCCTCCCTCCCTCCTCCCTCCCTCCCTCCCTCCTCCCTCCCTCCCTCCCTCCCTCCCTCCCTCCCTCCCTCCCTCCCTCCCTCCCTCCCTCCCTCCCTCCCTCCCTCCCTCCCTCCCTCCCTCCCTCCCTCCCTCCCTCCCTCCCTCCCTCCCTCCCTCCCTCCCTCCCTCCCTCCCTCCCTCCCTCCCTCCCTCCCTCCCTCCCTCCCTCCCAACATTAGCACCTCATACCTCAGTCACACCTTGCTTGGCATGGCTTGCGTTGCTTGCACGCTGGTTATGTCTTCTTGGTGATCTACCTGTGGAATGGCCATCATGTGCCGCACACCGTGCTGTCATGGTAATTTGAATGTGGATCTGCGCATGTTTAGTGGGATTTTTAGTGGGATAATCGCATTATCGCCTACTTCAGAATGGTGTGCAGGCGAGCGGGACAGCTTGGGGAGTGGCCCGAGGATGATGGCGGCATGATGGCTCCTGGCCGTGCGACGTGTCGGCGCCCCATGGGCATGCTACTGCCACGGTGGCCCTCAATCAAGAGGATGGTGGCAAACTACAACGCGCGCTTTCGGCCCTGCTCATCTCCGGGGATCTCATGCCGCACATGCTGTGTGTCGTCTGAGGTGGGGGGGGATCTGGACTGTTAGCAGAAGTACTGCGCGCATCGTTCCTGCATCTCATTGACCTGGACCCCATCTAAACCCTCGGACCTTTGGACCTCAGTAACCGATAGTCCGGACCTCATGACCACCCCCTGGGCACGCCCCCAGGTTGTACCACCTGCGCCGGGGCCCCATGATGGGCGACATCGTGGGCCACGAGGACGAGCGTGCTGTGTTGCGCCACCTGTCCCTGTGGGCAGACCGCGGCGCGGCGCTGGCCATCACGCGCCCGCAGCTCTTCATCTACCGTTCTGCTGGCATCTTTGAGGAGGTGAGTCCGTTGAAATGGCGATGCCTTTCAGGTGGGGATAGGGTGAAGGAAAATCTCTTGAGCATGTGAGGCCTTGGAGGTGAGGTATTGGAGGAAGCTTGTGTAGGTGGCGTGGCCTAGCTGGGGGTGCCGGGTTATGGCAGGCGTCCTCATGAGTTGCTGGGCCCAAGCCAAATGTGGATGCTCTTTAACAAGTCGGTGCTAAAGATCTTGGAGCGGTTATGTTGCAAATCCATTAGCTTGGGTGTTGGTTTTGTAATCACCAGCGTCCAACGTGCAAGCCTAGGTGAGGGAGCTGGCCAGCCATTCGCTATGCCTTCATCACCCTCTGGTGGCTTGCCTACATCACCGACGTGCCGCGCTGAGATGTGGCGTGGGGTATCGGCCAGGTTTGCGATGGAGGTCTGACACAGTTGGCGCATGTAATTCTATGCCTTGTGGGCAAAGTGCAAGGTTCGGTAGGCTGCGTGCTAGCTTCTTTCCATCTCTACTCCTTTCTTTTGTTTCCTGTGCTCACCTTCCTATGTAGAGCGCATGTATATTAGCATCCGGTTTTAAAACGCAAATAGCACATTCCTAGGTTTTGTGCGCCTTTGCCTCCATGGGTGTGGCTGTCAGGACGATCAGCCATGTATTCGTGCCCAGGACATGAAGTCGTACTTGCGCACCGGGATTCTCCCCTTTTCAAAGTTTCTGCTACATAGCTGTCTACGGTTTCCATTCAACCGTGGCGTCAGCTGCACCACAAGTCTGGCATGGTGTTCACAACCAACTGGCATGGAGCATGTTGACCCTCACCTGTAGCTCTGCTGTCGGGTGTCGTCCTGGCAGGCCCGGGGGTGTCTTTGGCGTGCGTCGCATTAAGCAGGACAACCTGTTTGTGCGTATCTGACACGCATGACAGTGACGTATTGATGCATCAAACATGTCTCCGTCGGGGGGTGGCAGAGCGCTGTCATGTGCATGACCATTCTGTGCTTATCATCCTCTGGTGGTGGCTGCACTCCCCATCCTCTAATCCTGCAGGCTGCCCCCGTCACGCTGGCGCTGCAGTCCGACCTGGCACTGCTCGTGGACTGTGGCACCGACATATTCATCTGGGTGGTGGGTGGACTTGATATAACTTTAGTTGGCTATTCATCTGGGTGGTGGGTGGATTCGATATAACTTAAGTTGGCTATTCATCTGGGTGGTGGGTGGATTTGATATAACTTCAGTTGACTAGTCATCTGGGTGGTGGGTGGAGTTGGATAAAACTTAAGTTGAGTAATGATCTGATATTCTCGATTGTGGGTGGATGATTGCTTCCCTCTTATTCTTGCTTTCCACACTTTTCTTGCACTCTAGGCCACCTGGTTCAGGGGGTTGGCTCGCATATCCTTTCCTTCTCTCCTCCCCCCCCCCCCCCCCCCCCCAACACCACGACACCCCACCCTCGTTTCGCTCATCCGGCGCCCTTTTCAAGCGCCGTTTTGTGTGGGTCCTCATGTCTTCCCTCGCTGTCCCCCCTTGTGCTGCCTGTAGTCTTGAGTGTCCGCCATGGGTCGTTCAGCCTTCTACTCATGGTCCGGTTCGCCGGGTTTCAGTCTCCATCACCTTCAACAGGTGGGAGCACCGGTAGAGACCAAAGCACCGGTTTCAATGGTGCTGGCGGCATGCCTCCTCATCTTCTGCCCTCCACCCACTTGGGTCTCTGTCTTTCCTGCCCTGCCCTTTCATAGGCCTTGGGGAGGCCACCCGCGGTTCCCTTCCATGCGCCTTGACGCAAGCACACCACACGCGTTTTCTCTCAATGCGCCATGTGTCCTCCGCCGCTGCCTGTCGGTCGGCTAACCGCGCGGCACTTGCATGCTTCCTGTATGGTTATGTGAGACAGGGGCTGGCCCTGGTGGCCAACGAGACGGCCTATGCGGCGGCGGCGGCGGCGTGCCAAGCATACGCGGCCGAGCGCGCAAGGAACCGCTTCCCTGTGCCGACGATGAGGGTGTTCAAGGTGAGGAATCGCGGGAGGGCATCATGGGGGGGCAAAAAGAGGGTTTCAAAGGGAGCAGTTATCTGAGGGCGTTCTAAGGGAGCAAGCATAGGAGGGAGTACACGGGGTGCACACATGGGTGAGTGTTCAAGGGGTGCACAGTGCACCCGGTCGCGTGGGTTAACGGTGTTCAAAAGGAGGCAACCGGGCTGCTTGCGATGACGGTAGTACTCGAGGGAGGGGGGCAATGAGGGTGCTGCAGGCAGGGGGCACCCTTGCTTGCCTAGCTGCATGTGAGTTGCCTCGAGCGCAGCAACGTGGTGTTGTGGATCACTTTCTTGAGCACGCGGGCGCAACCATTCGGTTGGCGTGTTTTCGCACTGTACAGTAGAGGTGTTCCCTACCAGCTGATTGCGTTGACGTGGCCAAGATTGCACTGGGTGGAAATGCCCGCATTCTATGCACCTGCGGCTCCTTGTGCTGGCGCCTGCAACCGTGTTCCCACGTTTGCCCACCTTGCCCCTGGTTACATGGCAACCGGTCACATGGTCACATGAACCGAGATCATGCCCCCTACCGTGCTGGCATGCCTCTACCGTGTTCGCGTGTGCAGGAGGCAAGCTCGATGGCGCGCTTCATGCAGTCGCGCCTGGTGCCCGCGCACAAGGACTCGGCGCACGCGCAGGTGAGGGCCCATCACAGATATACATAGCATGCACAAGGAGCTCTTTTCACCAAGTTAGCGTTAAAAGAATGTCGAGGAGCCGATCTATTGGGACAACAGCGGCAGAGTATCTGCACGGATTGGACCCACATGCCTGCCCTGATCCCATGCATGCATGCTTCATTGCGCACCTCAATTGCCCCATTGGTGTGGGCACGGCAAGCCTGTGGTGGAATTGGTGGTTAAGGGGATGGGACGGTCCTAAAGGGCACTTTTCTGGAAACCATACCTATGCATGGGATAAAAACCCAAGGATGAGTGGGGACCATAAATATGTTTTTTTTTTTGTTTTTTTAATCCAGCCACTTGGGGGGGGGTACCACCCCCCACCATGTGACCGTTATGTGCAAAAAATAGAAAAAGACGCGATTCATGGGCGATTTTCCCTATGGACCACCCCCAACTCTTTTACCCCCAACATGATATTTTCCTAAAATTGCAACCCTCTCTAACAAATCCAGCCAGTTTGCAGCTTAGAATGAGAATATTTAGATACATTGATGGATTTCAGGGAAAAGCACGTATTTTTTCGGCCCTAAAAAAATGAATCAAATCATAGACACATGGAATGGGGCCGGGCATGATGAATTCAAATTCCGCATGGTTGCACAGCCACAAGTTCTCAGCTCATTCTGACCACGTCTACTCAAATTGATGGATGTTAGCATGCCAAAAAAAAATGACAGAAAAACCCTGTTATGAGCACATACACCACCCCAATGACAACTTGCCTACCACAAACTGGGCCAGAACAAGTGCAAATAATCCGTTTATGATGTTAGAAAGCTTGCCATCAAATCCCAGGTCATTCTGAGCTAGTTTGACCATATTAATTAGTCATCCCCGCTGCCACCCTGCATGCCTGATGAAGCATGGCATTAGAATAAGCACAATCACAAACCCGCCCCCTGCAAAAATGGGAAAAACCACGTAAAACAAGTACAAGGTGGTTGAAGAAAGCAGTTACCAGCAGCCTGCAGCGTTCTGGTCAGATTTGACCGGTTTCGGGGAGTCATTCATAGCTTGCACGCAGTCACGATGCTAACTAATGGATAAAACAGGCACTCTTCAAGGACATAAGCACTAATGTTGCCATCCAGAAAGTTCAAGCAATGGAAGCAAAAACAGGTGGGGAAGAGATGAGTGGCTTATTCATGCTCGCCTTTCCTAGACCCCACCACTTTTGCAACACCGCGTATGCCCAGAAGGTTGGTAGCGTAGATGCCTGCGCGGCATAAATTATCCCTAGTTCAGTTGTCTAGTATATCAATTACCTCATGCAAGTAACCCAAGTACCACAACCCTGTATACAATGCCCCCAAAACAAGGGCTATGGACTTCAAGAACCGAAGCAGGTGTGCGACAGAAAATGGTTGCATTCAGCCCCATAAGCATGGCTAGCTCCATCGCTAATACATGAGCGATGCCAACCATCTGAATGGAGGAGTTGAGTTACAAAGGTCCAGTAAACAACATGCATATATCAATGAGGGAACATGCATATAGAGCCAAATGCCACATATAAGAGTTCTACAGCATGGTGTGCAAGATTACCTTGATATCCAGGACGCTGAACACCCTAGAGGTGTTCATGAGCTCGCCAGCTCCTTGCAACGGTGATGCCTCTCACAGGCAGCTAGGGTTGACTAGGCAGTATAAAATGTCTACAATGTTAAACCTTCAATGCAGCAAGCGTAACAAAATCCCGATATCTTGCCGACCAATTCTACGTAACATCACGACGCATGACGCACGCAGCGTAAGCCAAACCATTGAAAGCTGCGGGAAATTTGATGGCGCAACTGCAACCAGCGGCGAACAACATAACGAGAACGTATCGGAAACGACATGAAAAGTTTACCGCCACGGACATTTTTAGAGCGCAAACAGGTCGAGGGGGAATATGAGACAAATGAAAGTACCATGGTCTGGATTATTTTCCACTCAGGTGGGCAAGAAAGCCCGTCATCCATGGAAGGCTGGGACGCGGATCAGAGCCGTTTAGGGTATTTTCATTGCTGCCATTACTAAACGCTTCGTCCTGCATCAATGTAACCCACAAAACTTGATTGTCGCCGTCGCAGGCATGCATTTTAAATTATTCGTCGCGACCAGATTATCAGATTAGACCCCCGTGCAAACGTGTATCAAGATAGGCATCGATTCTTGAAATAGTTCATGTTTGGCTATGAAACGTCATGATAGAACATCGTTTCAAACCATCGGCATAATATTTCGTCTGTCGCTGGCCCGATTAGGCAAGAATTTACGGAACCACGTCGCCATGGCCACCTCCGCCAGAGGTGCACGCATTGTGCACCGCAATTTCACGTTCCGGAGGTACAGTCGGTACCGGCGCGAAATATTTCAAACAAAATTCGGGACCGTCCGGTCCCCTTAATGGTTTGACCTTGAGATATCTTGTGGTAAAAGTGTGTTGTCATCGTGGCCAGCTATGAGCAGGCATAATGTTCATTGGGAGGCAGTTAGCAAACTCCTGCATAGTGCAAGCGAAAGCATGTAGGACCGTGCTCCCCTCTAAGGCGGGCCTGAAAGGTTTGCTCTGTAGAGTGGCCCACCGTTCCTTGGATCTGTTTGCTTCCCTAGTTATTACTCTGAAATGTATCCCACGCCTGCGCTATGTAAATTTGGCATTGCGCCCAATGCCATTGGCCCTCAACCGCTTTTTTTGCGTTTTTTCGTCATCCCATTGATTCCTGCACAGTTGCACTAGCATCCTCCAGTTTCGTGCTTTAGTGTTAGTGCGCACTACAGAAAGTCGTGGCGGCATCAAATGAGTTCAAACATGCAGTAATGTTTTCTGTAATTGACTGTGTGAGCTCCCCCATGCAGTGGCTTGCCTCTCAATGGCACTGATTGCAAACATGGATTTGTTACTGTTGTGCGGAAACCTTGGATGGTGGCCTGCCCCTACACTGGCGGCGCACCGCAGGAGGCCCAGTTCCCTCAGCTTCGCACTCTGGACAGCCAGGCACTGCAGGCGCTTCAGGCAAAGCTGTTCCACACTGAAGAAGCCAGTTTCTGCGAATGGATGGCAGGGCTGGGTCTGCTGCCTGCAGACGTTCCTCAAGCTGCCACATCAGCTCAACTCCACTCCAAATCAACAACTCACTCTGAGAATGGTTATGCTACAGGAGGCCCCGTGTCTAGCTGATCCCACGAATTTTTACGTACATATGGGCGCCCTCTAGATCTTCACTTATAATGAAGAAGCAGATCGATGATCAAAGCTATTTTTTTGTAAGCAGTCCTTCTATATTGGGACCCACGTAATGCAAGTCTTAATTTTGTTCGTTCAGAATGGGGTTTTAGCGCTCTGCCAGAGCAACTGTACAACCCCTGATGCGGAGCAACCCAGCCGACCTGGATCGTCACAACCATGATGCTTTATATTCCAAGCAATAATGATTGATCAAGATTATGTAGCAATGCAATCAATGTGCACAGCCAATGGTTACCCTGCCGAGAAAGGCAGGCCTCGTCCACTATCTAACTAGTTAAACTAGAAGGTCTAACTAAACAAGAACTGCAACCAACATAATAGTTGAACACGTGTACGCCCCCGCTGGGGAGTCACGAAGCACAATAATACAGCTAGAGGTAGTAAAGTGCTTTTCATCCCCGTATGTTGCACACGTATGGGAAGGGGGCAGAGACACCCTTCTTCCCTCTTGCATGCATGCCCGGAGGCAAACCACAGCTGCATGCAATCTAAACTACTCACGAGGAGAGTCTGGCATAACTGTGGGTGCACTATTGCTGAAATGCAACCAACATGGGCCGTCATGCTACGAGTAGGAGCAGATAGAGGCCCGGCATATGCGCATGCCAACGTAGGCCACCGACGGTCTATCCTAGCTCCCCCTGATGGTGAGAGGCTCATACACCATACTAAGGCCCTGCGCTGTTTGTCCCCTTGATACTAAGGCCCGAGGTCATACAGTGTAAGTAAGTACTTGCGTGTCGATCATGCGCATGGGCATGCCTGGCACGGAGTACCAGGTAGACACCTCCTAAAATTAAATTATAACATGCCTCCGTTGGGAGATCATGTAGCACATATTCCTTGCTGGATGGATGGAGGTGGACGAAGCCGCGGAATCGAACTAACCTAACTCTAAGCTATCTAGTCTAGAAAATCCTAATTAACTGCACTACTCAGCAAAACGCCCCTTCCTCTTGGGAGGAGGTGGCTTGCCCACAGGGGCTGGCGTGTGGGCCTGGACAATCTTCTGCCACCGCTAGCTTGTTCTGCATGGCAGTCCAAAGAAGGGAGAGGGAGTGGATGCGGTGTCCAAACTGAGCTGGGACCACTAGGTCGGCCAGCAACATCTGGGTGTAGTTCATGGCAGGTTTGCCTAGCTTCCTAGGAATGTCCTTGGGGCCAGGCCAGGTCAAGATTTGCCGCCCTGGTTGGCCAAGCCGGTGGGGGCCGGCCAGACCAAGGGCGGTGTCGGCGACCTCAGGGCCGCTGGTGCGAGCAAGATGTCATACAAATGCTATCATACTCTGCCTAATCTCATCCGAAATACGAGGCATACCCTGATACAAAGACTCTAATGATCGACCTATGCTTGGAAAACCCTACATTCAGGACATGTCGGAGCATCCTGTAAACCGTGCCGCCGTCTAGCTTAGCTGCCAGTGTGTCCGTGAGTGTCCACGCCTCGGCGCCATACGTAAGCACCGTGAGGACGAGCGAGGACCTTGACGAGCATCATTGCGTTTGCAGGGCGCGCCCAGGCCCTTCGAGCGCCAGTAGATGTTGAGTGAACGGAGCCTGGCCCAGGCCAGGCCGATGCCGGGGTCCACATCGTCGGCGGTGTTGGGGAGCATGCTCCCCAACAGTTTGAAGCGATCATGGAACGGGACCTCCGTCCCGTCGAGCAGTCGCAGCAGCGGTGGGTGACTGGAGGCCCCAATCACCATCGCCTCAGTTAATTTGACACTAATTAATCTCCAACCCCACCGCCCGCTCGCCTCCAAGCCCAGACAGTCCAGCCAGGTCTGAATGTGCTCGGGGCGCGCGATGAGGGTGGTGTCGCGTCCGCATAAATCAGGTCGGCCAGGCGGTAGCCAGTGCCCGACCCCCGCCGTGCTCGCGCTCGTTAAGGATGTCCAAGCCGGGCTCGAACCCCTTAAGAGCAGTAAAGCGCGCACGTGCCCGGCGCGAATGACGTGGTCCACTGACGACAGTACAATTGAACAGATATGGGGACAGGACATATGCACAACCTTGCCACACCCCGTGGCCGGTGTTCAAAGGGGGAATGGCGGAATGCTACGTGGGGTGGTGCCTTCCGTACTGTCCGCACTATACTGCCTGTGAGCCCTCATACAGTCGACGAATGGCAGCAATAAACGCAGGTGGTACCCGATCCGGAGCTAGGATGGCCCAAACTAGCCTCCCAGAGGACCGTGTCAAAGGCCTTGATATATAGTCAACACTGAAAATGAAGACCGGCGGCAAACCATCAGGCCAAAGGCGACGCACCTCCTCCATCAACCGGCGCGCGACAAATACAGCCATGACAGTGTTACAATCCCAGGACGGAAACCCATCTGAGACTCACCCCGAGGTGGGGGTCCAGCGCGGCGCGGAGCCTGTGCAGCATCATGCGCATGAAGACCAGCTTCAGCGCGGCGCTCTGGATCGATCGAGGCATGCAGTCTGACACCCCGATAGTTACCGGGGTCAGCAGCAGAGCCCTTCTTGTACAGCATGACGCGGATGGCCGTCTGCCATCCATGCACTCAGCAGGCGGAGGCCTCATAAGAGAGCAGGACACCCGGTTGCACAACGCCAGCACTGAGATCAAGCTCCCGGCTCACCGCCGGGGCAGGGGTCTTCAGCAGCTCAGCAGAAAGGTGGTCGGCACCGACCGCCGCGTCGAGCCGCATGCAAGGGCGCGGTCCAATTCCTTCAACTGAAGTGAAGGGGCATGGACGAGTGACGACGTCGTTGGTGGCAAGGCAGCCCTCCTGCATGCAAGGCGGGGACTTGGTATAGTCCGCGGCCAAGGAGGGGGGGGCAGGCGGCGGGGGTGGTCCGGCAACACCGAGACTGGCGGCCGTCTCGGGCCGGTGAAGCGGGGGGGGGGGCGGGGCGCGAGCCCCACCTAGCTGTCAAGGAAACATTGTGGGCCAACATGCAGCGGTCCAGGCTGACCGGCACTGTGCCGTCCCCCGTGTGCTCCACCGGGTGGCGCTGCCGCCGGCCGCCGAGCCGGTCGAGGTGGTACCCGTACATGTCCTAACTTGCCCTGGTTGCAAGCTTGGCAGGCCTTGTGTCACGGACACGAGCTATGTCATCCGGGCGCCCACTATGCACAAGACCGGTGACGTGCGAAAGGAATTTGTTTTCTACGCATTTTCGACAAAGGCTAGTGACCGGGGGGGGGACACTAGCACTTGCAGCATAAGAGCGGACGAAAGTGTACGTGCGCGCGCGCCGGGCCAGGCACAGCTGGGCGCGCAGCACTGACTTTGAGCGGACGGCAGCACAAGTGCGCAGCGTCGAGAGGATCATACGCGAGTTAGTGGACAGCTGGAGCTGGAGCTGCATGGCGCTGGAGCTGGACTGCTGGACTGCTGGACTGCTGGACTTCAACAGCGCCGAGGCTATTGCATGACAGGCCAGGTGTCTTTGTGGTGTAGAATAGCGGGTCAACGTTATGAGGACTGGACAGAAAATGGAAAAGGACAATTTGCGGTGCGGAGCCAGATCGCTGGAATGAATGCGAAATCGCTGGCAGCCATACAAAGGGATTTCTTCTAGAAAGGAACGATTAGACGCAATGTTTGCTGGGCCACTCACACGCAAGGTGTGAGCGTGCAGATTGTCTGAAGGATATTATGCTTCGACCTTGGTGGACGTGACTCAATGCCGGACATTCCCGTTCCCTGGCAGGGACAGAAATGCCGGAGCCTCTAGGAGATGAGATCGGCAACAGGGTATAGCACTGATTTAGATTTGTCGGGATGACTTCCTGCAAGTTTGTTGGCATGTGTGGTACAAAGCCAGGACGGCAACTGGAATGCGGTTTCTATTTGCATGGTTCAGGCAGCAAGATAGTTTTGGCATTCCTGGCTGGACTGACAAGTGTGGTGTGTGTCATGCGTTGGGCATGACGAATGGTTTGGTTCATAGTCGAAGAGGACTCTCACGCAGCGTGTAGTCTCTTCGAGTTTCTCGTTAGTGGCCTTCGTGTTTCTCCCTTTCCTTGGGAGCAAGGCCGGTAGCATGTCATGGAGCGCTGCCTAACTGCGGGCTCGTGAGCATGGAGTGCATCGATATTGAGACAATCAACGTGTTGTAATTGTATTAACTTTCTCAATAAATTCCGCATGTGCGGCTTCATCATCAGACTGTGCAAAGTGTGTGTTGTGAAAGCATTGTTCTATAGCAGGGGAGGCAAAAGCATCATCTTGCACCATCATATTGTCGCAATTAGAGTAGTTGGAGCGTCTAGCTAACGCCCCGGAGCAAGGATATTCAAACGCGGCACGCGACGGTACACAAGCTAGGGGATCAATAAGGTGGTCATCAGGCTGACGAGGGACAGTTCCTTGTCCTCGGCTGAGAGCCCTCTTTTCGTTAATCATGGGACAGGTCCTCGCCCACCCCACAGCCTGGGCATGCAGACACGTCAGCTCAGCTCATTTGGGTTTTACCAAATTAAGCTGAGTGGCTAGCCGCCACGGTGGCGCCGGAGATTGTGGCACGCAGACGCGACACTTGGCATCCGCGCGCGATGCACTGGCCGGGCCGCCTCTGCGTCCTCAGCGTGTGCGTAGTAGGGCTCCACAAGGGCGGCCCGTTGCGCAGCACCGGTTTCTGCAGCGGGTCCCGGTTACGCTTGAGGCGGTGCCGGGCGGCCATGCAAGACCTTTGGGTCCTGGCGGTATAGAGCGGGCCCGATCGCCATCTGCTAGCAATGTACGTGCGTTAAAAGTCGCGAGGGCCATGCAAGGATGCCTGCTGGCCCAACCGACAGGGGAGAACGGCGATGGGGGACTCATGGGCCGGATGGATGCAGCGGGAGGTGGGGGTGAGGATGGAACGGAGGGGAGCCGGGAAGCGGAGGGAATAGTGCTTTTCATCGCATTGATTTTGTCCTGCACGCGTAGGATGCGAGCCTGCCGCTTGCTTGGGGTATTTGGGGGTGATTGCACAACGCCGAGGCGTAGGTTTACAATCTAGCACTCGTTGGGTTTTACGAATCTTCAGGACAGTTGCCAGCTAGATGAAGTTGTAGCCCGAAATACCGGCACCACCATGTCTATCACCCGACTGCTAGGTCAAGGCATGGGAGTGGAACAGGGGACTGTTTAGGGGCTGTCCCCGAAGCCGGTTAGCCGCGAGCCGACGAGTAGGGTTGTCTTACGGGAACCACCAGGGGCAGCACGCTTCGCACCACGAGACTCACCACGAGACTGGCCACATTGTCGGTGTCTACACGGACACCACCCAGGAAAGCACCAAAACGACCATCCGGCAACAGTCGCAGCTGCACAAGCTTGCCCCCAGCCGGCTACTACGTACCCGGCTCGTGCCACCACCACCTGCTCGTGATTCCAGCACTTCCTCCTCGCCGCCAGCTGTGCCGGGGTGTAGTCTTCATCCATGCTGATGGGGTGGCCCTTGAGCAGACGACGGTCTCACTCCATGGCCGGTGAGGGTAAGCCGGGGATGACCCGCCTTCCCCGCTCACGGGATAAGGCGCTGGCCCCTTCCCAGTCGGTGGTCACTCCGCGGCCCTTGACACCATGGCGGATAAGATGGAAATTCCTCCTGGGGGCCGGGGGGGGGGAAGGGGGGCTATATAGCCTGCAGGGGCCATGGCCGGTGTGCATGGGCCTCGACAATGGTCTGCCATCTCTTCTTGTCCTGCCATCAGTCCAAGCTAGCTCTAGAGAGGGAGTAAATGCGGTGTTCAAACTGATCAAGCTGGGACCGCATGAGGTCGGCCAGCGCAGCTGATCAATCTGTATAGATAATCGCTGGTCTACCAATTAACCCGGCCAATGGCCGGTGAGGGTAAGCCGGGGATGACCCGCCTTCCCCGCTCACGGGATAAGGCGCTGGCCCCTTCCCAGTCGGTGGTCACTCCGGCCCTTGACACCATGGCGGATAAGATGGAAATTCCTCCTGGGGGCCGGGGGGGGGGGGAAGGGGGGCTATATAGCCTGCAGGGGCCATGGCCGGTGTGCATGGGCCTCGACAATGGTCTGCCATCTCTTCTTGTCCTGCCATCAGTCCAAGCTAGCTCTAGAGAGGGAGTAAATGCGGTGTTCAAACTGATCAAGCTGGGACCGCATGAGGTCGGCCAGCGCAGCTGATCAATCTGTATAGATAATCGCTGGTCTAGCAATTAACCCGGCCTTCGGGTTTTGTCCTTTGGGCCAGGCGGCGTCAGAATATATGCCGCGCTGGCTAGCTGGCCGAGCCGCTGGGGGGCGGCCAGACCAAGGACGGTGTCTATGCCTGACTGGTTCGAGCAAGATGTCCTACAATTGCTATTGCACGCTGCCTAATCTCATATGAAATTATGCGTGGCATACCTTTATACAAAACCTCTAGAGTGACCGGTAAAAACCCCATGCACAGTCAGGAACTGTTGGAGCATCCTAGTTACTGTTCAGCCGTGTGACGGCCAGCTGGTCCATGAGAGTCCAGACCTCGGCCCCGTACTGTGCATTCGATGAGGACCAAGACCTTGAAGAGCAAGTGCTCGCTTGCGGTCCTCGCCGAGGTCCTTTGAGTGCCAGTAGGTGTTGAGCGAGCGGAGCCTAGCCCAGGCCAGGCCGATGTGGGGGCCGGCACATCGTCACGACCGTGTCCGGCCGGGAGCATGCTCCCCAACAGTTTGAAGTCGGTCATGGAACTGCACCTCAGACCCGTCGGGCAGCCGCGGGCGACTGGTAGCCACTACCAATCACCATCACCTCGGTTTTGACGCTAATCTCCAGCCCCACCGCCCGAGCCTCCAAGCCCAGACAGTCCAACCAAGTCTGAATGTGCTCGGGGCTCTCAATGAGGGTGGTATCACGATCCGCATATAAATAAGTTCGGACAGGCGATAGCCAGGGCCATCGCCACCTGTGCTACGGTGGTTAAGGATGTCCAAGCCAGGCTCGAACCCCTTAAAGAGGTTAAAAGTTATTGACACGTACAATTTACAACTTATTAAAATTAACTCATATGCATAGCTAGAAAGGCCACATGACTTGGGCCTAGATAGATCACACAAGACCTTCGATATATCTAAATCCAGTTGTCGTACGACTCGGGCTGCTGCAATTTCCATTTCCACGCTGATAATCTATCAGCAACTGCGCCGGACTCTAGGGGTCGGACTTTCCCGAAGAATGCACCTTTCATAAAAGGTGACGTGGCTCAAGAATAAGTCACGTGCATCTCATCCGACAGACGAGTCATTTCCCTCTGCGTCTTCCAATAAAAAAGCTGCCCGATACCTCCATTCCAGCTGGATATACAGCTGGAAAGCTTATCTGCATAGCCCCAACGGCGCGGATACACGGTCATCTTCTTCACCGCTGGACCAGACAAGCTGGGAAGGATGGGAGGCCTGCCGCTGAGGGAAGCCTCGGCGATGGATGGTGCGTTCCCACCGCCGCATGGATATGCTCCCCAACGGGCCGCCTCTGCACATACCAAGGCCCAGGGATGGCAGCACATTCCACACTCGGAGCGTTGCCATTGTCATCACACCACCATCTAGGTCATCTAGTCGCTCTACACATAAGCCAGCCATAATTTCAATGCACAAGGCTACAGATTTCCATCACCATTCATCTTCATCATCCTGAACGACTCAAACACGCGGACAAGATAACGGCAGGCTCGAGCTACCATGGTCCGGATTCTCCCGATTTCTGGCCTGCGCTGGTTGTCTCCTTGACAATATGACACAATATGACATACTATCACCACAAGGCACCAAGCACGTCTGGGCAGAGCTTGGTGCCAAGCAGTTCTCACCATTGGAGCCATCCTCACCATCATGGCCAGGCATGACCCAGCAGGACCAGCGGATATGCCACTTAGCTTGTTGCCAGTATGGGGTTGCCACATGATGCAAGCGAGCACGAATATCCCTTGGAATGCCAGCTGGCCACCAGGAAATAGGGGTGGTATACCTGTTGCTGAGCAGGTGAACCAGTTGCACGGAAGGGCTCGCCACCGCAACACTTCTAGACAGCAACATCGTGACACAAGAGTTACAAGCCCTCCAACCCCCGCAAGCTCTGCAACATTTCACTACATTCACTCTTAACAGTGCTAGTAGTTTGACAGGGCTAGCTGAGAGCCATTTCGCCGACGGGGCGGATGGTGGCAAGCATACCATGGCCGTGACTCCTCCACCTGCTCCTCCTGCTCCTGATCCTGCTCCTCCTGCTCCTCCTGCTCCTGCTCCTGCTCCTCCTGCTCCGGATCCACCAGCGCTGGCTGCCTCCTCTGGCACTGGTCGAAGGGGCACTGGCACCGGACAGGAAACAGGTTCTGGTACGGCGTTTTCTGCAGTACAAAGATAGATCGAGGCCCACCACAGGGAGAACGGAACAGGCCAACCAGGCAAGCAAACCAGGGAAGGCTTTGTTAGTTTGTGAAACATGCACGGTTGAAGCCAACGGTGGCAGGTGAGCAGTTGCTGCTGTCAATGTCTTGCCAGGCTATCAGTCAGGCCTGGTATGGGCCAAAACAGCAAGCAAAGCGTGGCAGTTGAGGAGCACGAGACAGGCTGTACACCAAGATGTGCATGATGCCTGCCAAAGAGACAGTTCCAAAACCCAGGCGCATCGTCAGGCAATCTCCAGAGGCACACGCTCGTGACTGGCTATACATTAGCTACATGGATACGGGATACCGCCCTGACAGCCAGAGAGCGTCAAGGATGGCAGCGCGCGCTTTCTCACCTGGAACGCCTTGCAGACCTCCTCTGCGTTCGTAAACGCGTCGCACGGGGAGAAGCCCTTGGGCTTGACCACCGGGTGCTTGCGCACGAGACCCTTGGCACCGCGCGGGTCCACACCTGGCGCACAGGGGTTGATGGGTGGGCAGGAACAGGGAGCCCAGGAGCAAGGGGAGAGGTCAGTCGTGGGGGAAGGTCTCTTTGAGAGAGAGTGTCACATTGTGGGGGGAGGCCATGCAATGGTTGAATCGTACCACGTGCTTCAGGAACATATCTCGTTGATGTTAAGGCACATGCCACAGGTGCAAGTTCCCCTCCGCACTGCCATGCCACCCATGCACCACGATGCCTACCACTCCCCAGCCAGGCTCGTCGCCACGGTCATGCGTGCGAAATGCTACATAGAGCTGGCCCATGTGACACGCCCTGCAAACAGGGGTGTATCCATGGCCACACAGCCCGCCCTGCCCTGTCAGCTTACTCATGCGCACCTCCCAATTACTAAAGTGAGCCCCTTGGATTACCTGTACCTCCCTCCCTCCTCCCTCCCTCCCTTCCCTCCCTTCCCTCCCCTCCAAGTCCCCATCCACTGTACTGCCGCCCCTCCTTGTCCACCCCTACCAATACACTCCTGCCCATGGCTGCCCCCACGTGTACCGATGAAGTCAAGAAAGTGACTGGGGCCCCCAGACCCCGATGATTTGAAACGCACGCTTGGCCCCACAACCGACAGTCATGCCATCGTGTTTTCCCAAGAGACGCATCGGCGAGTTCGAGCCATCCCGGGCACATCACCCCCACGTACCGATGAACTCGAGCACGCGCCGCAGCGTGGCGGTGGGCTCGTGATGCAGCTGCTCGTATGTGACATGCAGCGGCGGGCTGTCGAGCATGCGCGTGAGCTCGTTGCTGAACAGCACGGTCGTCGCCGTGCGGTCCTGGTAGAGCAGCACATGGCGCTTGAGCAGGGGGGGGGAGATGGGCCGCTTGCGGCACAGGCTGGCCGCCGTCAACGTGGCGCCTAGCGCCTGCAGGGTGAACGGGTGGGGTGGGGTAGGGTAGGTTTGTTTCGCTGCGTTGCATTAGTTTGGTTTGGGGTGGCGTGTGCTGGAGGGTGTATGGTCCATGGTTGGGGGGACATAAGGGGCACATGAGGAGACAATGTGTTCCAAATCGGGAGGCTTGATACCTCCAACGAGCCACTGGAAAACCGCTAGAAAACGATCCCTCCCCCATCCTGCCAAGCCCCCAAACCCTCCCTTCCCCCCCCCCCCCCCCCCCCCCCCCCCCCCCCCACCCCACCACCCCCACCCCACCCCCCCACCCCCCACCCCCCACCCCCACCCCCCACCCCACCCCCCACCCCCACCCCACCCCCACCCCCACCCCCACCCCCCACCCCCCACCCCCCACCCCCACCCCCCACCCCCCACCCCCCACCCCCACCCCCCACCCACCCAGTGACCCAGTGACGCAGTGACCCAGCGACCCAGCGACCCGGCGACCCGGCGACCCGACGACCCGGCGACCCGGCGACCCCGCCACCCCGCCACCCCGCCACCCCGCCACCCCGCCACCCCGCCACCCCGCCACCCCGCCACCCAGCCACCCAGCCACCCAGCCACCCAGCCACCCAGCCACCCAGCCACCCAGCCACCCAGCCACCCAGCCACCCAGCCACCCAGCCACCCAGCCACCCAGCCACCCAGCCACCCAGCCACCCAGCCACCCAGCCACCCACCCACCCACCCACCCACCCACCCACCCACCCACCCACCCACCCACCCACCCACCCACCCACCCACCCACCCACCCACCCACCCACCCACCCACCCACCCACCCACCCACCCACCCACCCACCCACCCACCCACCACCTCCTTGACGTGCAACACCTTAAACACCTGCGCACACACTCAAGACAGTGTACGATGCTGTACTTCAGTAATCACCAAACCTCCCACCCACCTCAGCGTCGAGAGAGACAACCGCATCCGCCAGCCGCATGTGCGTGATGGCCAGCTCCACAAAGTTGTCACGCGTGAGCAGGACCACGCGCCCGTCATGGTGCCGCATGTTGTCACCCTGGTTGCTCGACCCCAGATCAACCCGCCTTGCCGTGCCGCGCCCAAGGATATCCGCGTACACCTCGCGCGAGAACAGAGCGTCCTGGCCCCAGTTGCGCCCTTCCTTGACCACCACCCGCAGCAACGTCACGCGGACGCTAGCATACTCGGCCGCGAGCGACTCCGTCTCCGACACCTTCTCTTGCTCCGTGCAGCGCGCAAGCTTGGCGGAATGGTCCTCGCGGTGGGATGCCGTGGGCAGCCGGGCGATGCACTGCGCGCATGACTCGCAGGGGACCAGGTCGTAGTCGTCCAGGCACTGCAGCCGGCGCTGGAACTCGGTCAGCACCGCGACCGCGGACGGGAGCGGGAAGGAGAAGAAGGCCTCCAGAAGCGTCTGGGCCTCGATCTGTGGGCACGGGTCGAGTCAGCCCCATACCATGATGGGCCAAGTCAGCAGAATGCCATGAGGGGGCAGATACTTGCATGGCCATGTGTCGGCATATACTAACACACCCCAACGTGGGCAAATGTTCACACGGCTAAGTCTTGGACGGGATGGGAATGGCGTGGAGTGGAGGTATGGGCTATTGTTTCTGATGGGAGCAGGCAGGTTGTGGTCATCCACCGATGCTTGGATGGGAGTAGGCAGCCGGGGCCCTGGGCACAAGGGTTGTATGCGGGAAGTTGCTGCCCATGGTTCCTTGAATGATGAATGGAAAGCACTCAAGTGGCATGCCGTGCTGCACATACAGACACACGAGAGAAACGTCTGCTTTGCGATCCACTTTTCCAAGAGTAATCCATGTATTATCCCTTACAACTAGAAGGGAAGAGTAACCCTTTCCACAAAGAACAAGGGAAGCCACGCAATAGACCCGTTGGGACCCACGGTATAGGGTTGACCAGGAAACCTACTCAGCACAGGTACCTGGGCCAAACCCGGTGACAGCACAGGGGGCCATATCCACACTGGCCCACCCTTGCCACACTATGAACCGATGCCCACCCATGCCCACCCGTGTCCACAAGCCATCAACCCGTGCCCACCTTCCCCCCCGTGATGTCAACCCATGCCCACACCATTTGTGCCCACACAGGCTGAAGTTGCTTGCGCGCCCTCTACCTGCATGATATCCCTTTCTCTGCTGTTTAGCAAAGCTGCCGAGCGGCCCCTCACGTGCGTGATGGTACGCTGCCTATGTGGCTGGCCCCCTACCTTCTTGATGGCCATCCGCCTGAATGTTTGGCCCCTTGCATGCGTGATGGTCCTTTAACTGTCGATATCCCCTACCTGCACGATGGTCCTTTTGCTGCCAATAGCCCTTACCTGTGTGATGTTCCTTTCGCTGTCAACGGCCCTTACCTGCATTATGGTGCCTGTCCTGCATCTGACCCTCTTCCTCGCCATGGCCCCTTACTCACATGCTAGG
This sequence comes from Mesostigma viride, assembly GCA_009746045.1. Classification (NCBI taxonomy): domain Eukaryota; kingdom Viridiplantae; phylum Streptophyta; class Mesostigmatophyceae; order Mesostigmatales; family Mesostigmataceae; genus Mesostigma; species Mesostigma viride. The sequence continues at coordinate 2,948,272 of RPFO01000246.1, forward strand.
CCCCCTACAGGCGTGATGGCCCTTATCTGCGCGATACACCTTAACCTGCGAGACCCTTTGCCATCAACAGCGGGTCACCGGCAGGATGGCCGCTTGTCGCCATATGATCTGGCCCCTTATGATCGGCCCCTTACCGCCGTGATGGCCCACCGCTCAATCGCGGGCCGCAGGCAGTCGTGCACGGGGTCGCACGAGAACCACTGCAGCAGGCCGCGGTTGCACGACGCGACGCTGGGGTGGTTGCCCAGCAGCGACAGCAGCACGGAGGACCCCGCATTGTCCAGCGAGAGAAGCAGCGTCGGGCTAGGGCTGCCCCCCGCCTCCAGCGACGGACTCTCCTCGTCCATGACCGGATCCGCCAGCCAGGGGACTTCGTCACTGGCACCTGCCTCATCGCCCTCCGGCTGCCCCGCCGCTTCCGCAACCACCTCTGCGGCTGGCCGCTTCGTATTGCTGGCAGTGGGCACACTGAATCCCTGGTTGGTCTGCACCGCCTGCGGTGTGGGCACCGGTGTCATGAGCGCCCGCAGCGCGTCGTCGTTGTCATGGGAACCGTCGTACACATCCCCAACATCCACAAAAGGCAACACGAGCCGCGGTAATTCTTGCGGCTGTTGCTGCTGCTGCTGCCGCACCGCCTCCTGCTGAATGCGCTGCCGACGGCTGCGCAGCTCCGAGATACTCGCAGCTGGATGCTCGATCGCATTACTGACCCGGTGCCCCTGCCCTTGCGCCATCCCCTGCCCCTGCCCCTGCCCCTGCTCTTGTCCTTGGCCCCCCCCTTCCTGCCCCAACCCGTGCAGTAGCTGCAGCATGTGCTGGTGGGTTGCCGTGACGTCGCCCGCCTCCTCGTACAATTCGTGCAACTCTGAGACGGACGCGGGGGAACCCTCGTGAGCCCCTGGCGCGAAACTGCGGCTCGACGCAGGACTCGGCTCCTCCTTCCAGTTCGCTTCATTGCCGCCATCCTCCTGGTCACCCCCGGCAGCGCGGCCCTCGTGAGCGTCGCCACCGCCTGCCTGGGTACCCCCAGCCCGCATCTCCGCTGGATTCATCCCATCGGCGAGACCTGTGGAATCCAAGCCTTGACGTGTCTCACTCGCAAAGCTGGGGCCCGGTGTTGCCTGTGCCACCATGCCACCACCATCACTGGAGGCAGTACCCGCCGCCACAAAGCCAGCGCCCGCCGCAGCAAAGCCGGCATTAACCGCCGCCACGTCGCCACCGCCCGACAATGCATCTGCCGGCGTGGCAGACGCTTCCACCTCTCCTATCACAGCCGCTGCAGATGGTGTGTCCGAGCTTGCTTGCTGTGCCCCCCCCTGCACCTCCGAGAGCGGGCCCGCGAGTGGGGTCACCACCCCCGGCACCCCCGCCCCCCGCTGGCCCAAGCCCATGCCCCCGACCGCCCCTAGCCCCAGGTCCTGACCCGGGAACTGCCGTTGCTGGGTAGCCAGCATCTGCATCAGCAGCATCTGCTGCTGCTGTTGCTGCAGCAGTAGACTGCTGAGCAGCTTGGTGTGGAAGTCGTCTGGTGCTGGTGCCGGCGCGGGTGCTGGTGCCGGCGCGGGTGCCGGTTCCGGAGCCAGCGCCGCCTGTGGCTGAGGCTGCTCGTCGTGGGGAGCTGGCATTGGTTGTGGCTGTTGGCGCCCCATCGCCTGGTTGGCATACTCGGGCACACGACCGATGGGCTGGTGCTCAGGGCTTAAGTGCCAAGGCAGGTGACCCTGCCAGTGCCCGCCCTGCCAAGAGTACTCTGAATCACTCTGCCCGTACATGCCCTGCATGTCCGCCACAGGACGAGGAAGGGCCAGGTTTTCAGGCTGCTCCCCCGACAGCGGGGTGAGGAACCTGGGCCGTCCTAGGGCCAGGCTCGAATACTCCTCGGCGTCATGGCGAGACTCTGCGTCCTCGACGGGACTGCCCAGGTTCGCGCTGGCCGACTCGCGCCAACTCAGGTCTGCGTCCTCCGGTTGTGATGCAGCGTCCGTGCTGGCATCCGGTTCCGTGGCCTGTCCCCCATCTCCCTGTTCCCCTGGCTCATGCTCAGCTGGTAGAGATGCGAGTGCGATCGCCAGAGCATCGATTGGAGTGGCGTCTGGTGCCATGGCCGGCCCTGGTGTGGCCACGGATGCCCCACCTTTGTCCCCACCATAATTATCCCCACCAGAAGCTGCTGGTGACCCCCTGGCAAGGTCGTCCTGAGGGTCCAGCAAGCGTTCCAGAAGCGACATGTCGTCGGGCATGGCTGCCGGGAACGTGGAGGGCAGCGATGGGCCATGATGGGCCGACCGGCCCCTCCGTTGGGCAGCGTCGGCATTGCTGCGGGATTGGCCAGCGCGCTCCTTGCGGGAGCGAGTCTTGGCAACAAGTTGCACCCCCAACTGATCGCCCAATACTTCCGTTTCAACAGGGACGGCGATCTGGGAAGGTGTCGACTTGCCAGCGGACTTGTTGCCACCTTTCCGCCGGCCTCCGGCGTACTGCCGTGCATCCTCCTCAGTCTGAGGCGGCATGTCCAGCTCGTGGTTTGGTGCGGATATCGAGATGGGCGCAGGGGCGGCCTGCCTGCCACTGGAAGCAGCGCTCTGAAGGGGCAAAAACAAAATGAGTAGGTGGAGTAACAAAATGAGCAGGTTAATGAGGGATACATTGCACCGTTCGAACGTTTCGGCACTTGGACATTTTCGCGAGCGGCTTGATGTCATCACCTATGCGATTATCGCCGCCTTTGATTGCTGCAATTTCCGAAAACGAGGCGAGGAATCAGCATCACGATCAAACGCTTCCCTTTGATGCGTACAACTGCTCTCCTGCAAATCAATGCCACTTACATTTTTTCCTGACGATTTTCCCGCATCCGTGAGAACCGCAAACAATACGAGAAATGCCATCAGGCCAAGCTCGAAACGTCGACCCATTACTGGAAAACAGTGCCGGGCCATCGACCTCAAATGCCCTTAATATACCGGCGAGAGTGACAGTTCCACCCGTTGGTATCCGTCATACAAATCTTTCCAAGACAAAACTGAGCATCTTTAAGACAATCTGGCTGTGGATGTGCTGTCTTGTTCAGGTACATTGCGGAATCGAGCCCAACAAGCCTGCCCAAGCATCTTGCCTAAAACAAGTCTACCTTGTAAACGGCCGGAGCTCCACGACCACAATGGATTTCACACCATCTAATGATACCCCCTCTCGAAGATGATGAAGCTCGAATTCTGGTCTCTCGATATAAAATGACAGCCGGTTGAGCGGACTGTTTAGCTCAGCATGCTGCTTCATCCTCACGTGAAATGCGACACGGCATTCGGCAAACGTGGAAGTGAGGGACAAAATGTACGAATGAGTTGGCTCCCTTCAGCTGGTGAGAATGGACCATCGGACTTTCGTATGTTCCGAGCCGGCCTTGCTGGTGACCGTCAGTTCCTAATACCTATTGAAAGGCTAATAGCATATCTACTGTGCTGTAAGCGGAACCGCAGACAAAGGCTAATAGCATATTCCCATTCATTTCAAGGTTGTTTTGCCACGCCCACAATCGTACCGTACAACGATCGGCGGTGTCCAAATCTCTGCATGTGTGGCGTGGGAATCAACAACAACAACACGAACAGCAGGCGAACAGTACAACCAAACGAAAAGTACGGTACTGAGAAACCCGAACGCCTGATCTCGCCTGATCTTTCAGAGATTTTGGTCTTCCGATTATCCCACACTAGACTGCTATAGGCAACAACAACAACAACAACAGAAAAAGCAAAAAGATCGTACACGTATATTATCCGGCCCTCGGCCGATATGTTGTTGTTGTTGTTGTGTCCCACGCCGCCCAACGGCGCCTCGGCCGAGATACTGTAATATCTCTGTCGGGCCTTTCACCTGTCACCGCCACACGTGTGTGTGCCCACCTTCATTAGGATTCGCTGATACTCATTTCCCCTCTCACCTCTTTGGTCCATAATTGGCTAATAAAATATACCCATTTCCCCGAAAAAAAATATCTCTGTCGGGCTGACCGTTTACCTATGGAACTCCGGCATGCGACGCTACTGGATGGTTGCAAATGAACAAAACAAAATCTGGGACCCTGGCGCGGACCAGGATAAGCCCAGCCCACTTGAGATCTTTCATGACCTCATGGGCAAAAACAGGATCTTTACCCACATGCCCAATGACAACCCATTAGAAGTCCCGCAGTGGCTTCCGTGGTCTAGTAAGGCTCCGTTTTAGCCACTGACATCTTGATACCCTAGGCTTAGCAGGGATTACCTACTGGCTATATTTGGAATAAACGTACACCTATTTACCTGGAATATCTCTGTCGGGCTGACCGGATACAACAACAACAACAACAAGAATGCTCATCTCTCCCACCCATTTACTCTCCCAACGTTTTACGACCGTCAGATGGGTGAATCTGACGGACGGACGGACAGGTACACCCGAGAACCGCACAGATGTAGCCGAAATCCGCACAGATGTAGCCGAAATCCGCACAGATGTAGCCGAAAAACCGCACAGATGTATCCGACAAACCACATAGACGCGACGCGAGGGATTGGGGCCGTCGGATGGTGGAGGCGTTGTCCCCAACCCGAGGGGCGACGGGTTGACAAGGGTAAAGGTGGCGCAAGCCACCGGCGGTGGGTGGGGGCGGCCAAGCGCCTGTGGCGCGGTGGAACAACTGCGTTAGTGAATAAGTACCTGACAACAGCAAACAGTGTGTAATTAAGCGCCAACAACAACACGCTGGGGACAAGTTGTGGCCCACGCCGCATGCGGCAGCAGAGATTTGAGAACTGAGAAGGCCGAGGGCCAGGACACTGAATAACACGATGCCATCACAAACAGACAAGAACCAAAGATACCCTGCGGGGTCATGTACGGTGGCATCATTGGAGACTGTTGAGTTGAGTTGAGTTGAGTTGGATTTACCCGGAAAGTTGAGTTGAGTTGAGTTGGAGACTGTGGGCTGGGGGTGTATATATCCTTCAAGTATCCTAATTAGGATTCGCTGATACTCATTTCCCCTCTCACCTCTTTGGTCCATAATTGGCTAATAAAAAATATACCCATTTCCCCGATCCTTCAAGTAGCTCTGGAATCCCTACTAGCCACTATCTTCCAGCCGTTCGTATTTTTAGCCCCCTTAGCCCGGCTTTAACCGGAAAAACCGCAGGATAACCGGAAAAACCGAAATTCACCCGGCATCCAGATGGTAGTTGGCTATGGATGAAGCACGGCAGTTTCAACTCCGACGACTACGTAATACCATCCACACCCGAAAGAACCTGGACCGCTCCCCCAAGAGCCGGCATTGAGGGTTCAATTAGAAAAGAAAGATGGCTTCGCAGGCAGTGCTGGTGTCTTCATACGTCTCTGCCCCTCAATGCTCTTTCACCCGGGCAGCGGCCAGGCTGCGGACCAGACACAGCAGCCCCTGCCTTCCAGCACGCCGCGTAGAAGTCCGCAATTGTTGCAGCCAACGACATGCCCCGGCCGAGGAGAACAGCATTGAACATGTTCAGGTAGAATTCTACACATTAAGCACAGCACGTATTCTTGGTTATGGGAAAGCTGTTAAGCTTGCCGCACAATACGTCACGGATCGTGGTTTTGCCTCATCTACCGTCCACTGGGGACGGGGGAGTTTGCCATCAAAAGATGTCTGTCCGTGCCCGAATATCACGGCGGCAACGTGGCTTTGGACTTGTCTCTACTTTATCTCCTCTGACTCGTAGGGAATGTCTCTGTGAGAAAGTTTGTAGAGCTTACATGGGCTTCATTTGATTTGCCATGTCTATGCGTGCTTCTCGTTTGGAGCATGAAAGTTGGCTACTTGATGCCATGAAAGGGGTGTACGATATTTGGATGCTTAGAATCAGAGTTGCTCCCTAGTGTCCACACGCAGGGTACTCCGCCTCCCCCTAGATTGTCCTTCTGCTGGTTGAGAAGTGGAGTGTCTTGCAAGCTAGCGGCAAGAAAGCTGATAAAATTTTCTGTGCTCCGCACCACTTTTACGGTGCGCTGCTTCAGCTTCTCCATGTGTCCATGCAAGCTTATCTCACAACTGCATTTGCCATCATCCGGGGAGCTGGTTTTGTGTGTTGCTCACGCAATCTTTGGTTGATGCTGTAGTGTCGTGACCGTAACCAGTGTGTGTAACAATGCGTTTCTGCTTGCAGCCACAATCCCACGCTCTGGGTGTGCTGGCGCCACTTGCCACCGCCAGTGCTCTGACGGCCCAGGTGCGTGCCATACCCCGGCGCCATGTGGTTGCCTTTCTAGTGCTATGGTAGTTTGAGCACGCGAGCCCGGGGGTACCTTATCCCGCATGCTTGATTATAAGGGCAAAGGGCCTCTATGTAGTGGGCGGCCGACCGCCATGTCCCGCGTTCTATTGGGCTTGCATGAGACTGTGCTGACTGCGCTGTGACCTCTGAGCAGTAGCATGCATCTTGTCAGAGTAATCCAATAATATTTTAGTCAATTATTTTGCAATAAAAGTAGCTACTAGTTGGGAAATATTCCGTCATGCCCGCATGAATCTGTCTGGATCAGTGCCCAATTCTTCTCATGTCTACGATGCTGCCTTCTCTTCTGGGCATTATTTCCGTATTTTCACCTGCCTACAATTGTCCTGGTCCGGCAAACTGTATGGTCAGGATTTCATGTCAGCGTACCCCACGTGTGTACCCGTTATTCGATTCCCATATCACGTGCCACGAACCGCCATTTCTCACACACACCTGGTCGGCTGGGGCCCTCGCCCATTCTTCTGTGCGCCGTGCTTGGGGAACATCTGCCTCAACGTTTTCTGAAGTTGGATGCCTGGCATACTATTAGCACAGCTGGTGTGTGTGCGTGCGTGTGTGTGTGTGTGTGTGTGTGTGCGCGCGCGCGCGCGTGTGTGTGTGTGTGTGTGTGTGTGTGTGTGTGTGTGTGTGTGTGTGTGTGTGTGTGTGTGTGTGTGTGTGTGTCTGGGGCGGGGGCGGGGGCGGGGCGGGGCGGGGTGGGGTGGGGGGTGGGGGGTGGGGGGGGGGTGGGGGGGTGGGGTGGGGGGTGGGGGGTGGGGGGTGGGGGTGGGGGGTGGGGGTGGGGGTGGGGGGTGGGGGGTGGGGGGTGGGTGGGGGTGGGGGTGGGTGGTGGGTGGTGGTGGTGGGGTGGGGGGGGGGGGTGGGGTGGGTGGGGGATGGGGGTGGAGGGTGGGGCCTGGGGGTGGGGGGTGGGGCCTGGGGGTGGGGCCTGGGGGATGGGGGTGGAGGGTGGGGGGGGTGGGGGGGAGGGGGGGGGGTGGGTGGGTGGGTGGGGGGCCTGGGGGGTGGGGCCTGGGGGTGGGGCCTGGGGGTGGGGCCTGGGGGGTGGGGCCTGGGGGGTGGGGCCTGGGGGTGGGGCCTGGGGGGTGGGGCCGGGGGAGGGGGGGGGTCCTGGGGGTGGGTGGGTGGGTCTGGTGAGTGGGTGGGTGGGTCCTGGTGGGTGGGTGGGTGGGTCCTGGTGGGTGGGTGGGTCCTGGTGGATGGGTGGGTCCTGGTGGGTGAGTGGGTCCTGGTGGGTGGGTGGGTCCTGGTGGGTGGGTGGGTCCTGGTGGGTGGGTGGGTCCTGGTGGGTGGGTGGGTGGGTGGGTGGGTGGGTGGGTGGGTGGGTGGGTGGGTGGGTGGGTGGGTGGGTGGGTGGGTGGGTGGGTGGGTGGGTGGGTGGGTGGGTGGGTGGGTGGGTGGGTGGGTGGGTGGGTGGGTGGGTGGGTGGGTGGGTGGGTGGGTGGGTGTGGTGTGGGGGTGGGTGTGGGTGGGTGTGTGGGTGTGTGGGTGTGGGGGGGGTGGGTGTGGGGGGGGAATTCGTGTCTGGTTGGCGTTCTGTGAATTCCAATGCTGGCAGGTAGCTGCTAGATTGGCAGCGTTCCAGCTGCGTCCTTCTTCTGTAATCCTTGTTCTTATTGGAGCTCCTGGCTCTTCCTTGCTGCAGCATGCCACGCCACTCTGCCTGATCCTGGGCTCGCCACTCGTGTACTGGCGTATGTCACCAAATAGGGCGCACATGCACGCCAGTTGTGCACAAGCACGCACCCGTTGTGTCAGTCTGTGTCTGGACCCTTGTGTGTGCCTTCGTCTTGGCCCTTTTGTCTTGGCCCCATGGGCCACTTGCTTGTGCTTCCCGCTGTAATGTGGCATACTGGCGCTTGGTATGCTCGCGTGTGTGCCGCACCTGCATAATCCGTGACAGCAAGGTTTCGCTTGAATCCTTGAAGGGCTTAAGTTTAGTAAGTACTGCAGTTTAGAAGTAATAACTTATTCGTACATTTTCGCTTGCATGGCTCTTGGATGCATGACGAGTGACATTCTTTTCGTTGTGTGCACATGCGTGGTATTGCCTTGTGCGCGGTGCTACAGGCGTTCGCTGCCAGCCCTGCCATGGCGGCGGCGGAGCAGGCCGACTCCTTCCCCTGGATCGTACTCGGCGAGTACCTGGGCCTGGCCGGCTTTTACTTCATTGCCATGCCGGTGCGTGGCCGTGGCATGCATGGCGCTCATGCTCACGAATGTTGATTGTATCAGTTACATGTGTGAGACAGCAAACAGATTGAGGTACACAGCAGAGGATGTAGTGCGGTGGATGGCTTGTGGGGTTTGGGGGGGATGGGGGAGGAGAGTCCATGCTCTTGGAGCGAAACACCCTGTGTCTGCGTGGGCGAGGGGTTTGGAACAGCCCTTGTTTGCAACAGCCTGTAGCACACATTGCAAGCGGACCTTTTCATGCACGGAGAACAAAAATGCTTTCTGTTCCACACTTTCGACACACTTGCCTGCCGTGCATGCAGACCCAAGGATGGCCTGTCTGGCCATGGAGCCACAAACTGAATGTGCCGTGGCAGTGCTCGTGTCTCGTTTCTCTTTGCCTCCCTGTTCCACGCACGACGAAGACGCAATTTCTCGTTTGGGGTGCATCTCTATATGAAGCTGCGAGCCTTATGGGCTCTTTTATGCGCAAGCACCTGCCAGCAGGCATAACATTAGGTCCCTCACGTAGTGGCTAAACGGCTATCCTGACTACATTCTCCGCATTGTTAATTTTATGTCGGTCCAGCCGAAAGGTCCTTGGAATTAGATAATAGCGTTTTAATGGTTGGAACTGCTATTGGGTCCGTCCAATTAGTTAATATCTAGGTTGTTTGTTTGTTTACCAAACCACTGTTGAAATGGCTGTGAGATGTAATAATTCTTTGTTTGTTTGGTATAACCCAGCCGGCAGCACTGTTGTTACTGCCAGTAAAGCACATTTGTCAGACAGAGATGTTATGTTTCTTTGTTTTTTTTCGGCGAAAGCACTTTTGACAGTCAAAGAAACTTTAGGTACACTTTCTTTGCTTGTTTGGTAGCTAGAAGACAGACACTCAGGAATTAATTAATTAAAATTTTCTTGTTTTATTTAGAGTTTGCAGGCGGTGTACGTCCAGAATCAAAATGAATTAGTAAAACTAACAACGAGGAGCGTGTATGGTCTTCCTTTGCACTCCCATGGAACCTGTGCTTGGTCGCTGCAACCCTGCCTGTTCCCATGGCGGCTCACTGCGCGCTTGCCTCCTCGCAGCCGCTCATCTTCTACTACTACCGCATGCGCTACACCAAGAAGAGCAGCTTTGAGACGGGCTTCATGTACTTCCTCATGTTCTTCTTCTTCCCAGGGTATGTGCGCTAGCTTCAAGCACTTCCTCATAGCACTTCCTCATGTTCTTCTTCTTCCCAGGGTACGTGCCCTAGCCTCAAGCACTTCCTGATGTTCTTCTTCTTCCCAAGGTGCGTGCGCTAGCTTCAAGCACTTCCTCATGTTCTTCATCTTCCCAGGGTATGTGCGCTAGCTTCATGTACTTCCTCATGTTCTTCTTCTTCCCAGGGTATGTGCGCTAGCCTCAAGCAGTATCTCATGTTATTCTTCTTGCCAGGGTACGTGCGCTGGCTTCAAGCACTTCCTCATGTTCTTCTTCTTCCCAGGGCACGTGCGCTAGCCTCAAGCATTTCCTCATGGTCTTCTTCTTCCCAGGGTACGTGCGCTAGCGTCAAGCACTTCCTGATGTTCTTCCTATTCCCAAGGTACGTGCGCTAGCTTCAAGCACTTCCTCATGTTCTTGTTCCTCCCAGGGTATGTGCGCTGTAGTAGAATGTTGTTTTCTTGCAAGGGCCTGTGCAGCGGACAGGCTGCTGTGTGGCCTGCAGGACTGCACTTATTGGTGCTGCCAATGGGACGTTGTTCATTTCAATTCTCACCAGTCAACGATCTACTCCTTCCTAACCTGTTTGCCTTTCTCACCTGTTTGCCACCCCATAAGGTCGGACCAGCCTATGGATCCACTATGAATAAACCTGTCGGACCACCGGCGCGGGAATAAACCAAACTCAACTCAACCTGTCAACTACTTTTTTGTATGTTTCTGAGAGCGGCCCATTCATTGGTGCTGACTTGCTGCTGCCTGCGCTGTTCCTTGTTGTGTGCTCGTGTGGTGCGCAGCATCTTGCTCTGGTCACCATTCATCAACCTGCGCCCTGACCCAAGGGACAACGGCCGCATGCTTTAAGTGCCTTTTGTCATTTTTCAAACTGCGAACCTCTGATATGGCGTTGATAAACTACTTGTACCAACTGTCATAGTGCACAGCACCTGTCTCTTAGGATTGTGGCACAGTATATCTGCGTTAGCAAGGAATCTGCAAGTTTGAGGTTGGTACCAACGCATTTTCGCACCATCCTGAATGATTGGACTGACTGTCTCGTTAATTTTGAGCATCATGGATGCTGGTTGGCCTGCAAATCCACTGCAAATCCATGCATCGTTGAGCACCTGTCTCACTGGTCAACGTTCCTGGCGCACACAATCAATGACTGCGCCACCACGGAAGTGAAATACCCACCTTTACAAGTATACTGCGACCTGTCCATGCGTGGGTTCAAGGCTGCTTGAGCTCCCCTAGACAACTATGTTTGTCTCCTTGATGGAGATGGGTTCTCCCTATTTCAAACCAATGCAGGTTCAAGGTGCCCACAGACCATAGTTGTGCTGAGAGGACACAGACGTAGTAATCCTGGCTTTGAAGAAATAAACTGATTACCCTTTAATATTTTTGGGTATCAATGAGATAGTTTTAATTAATTAATTAAACTCGTGCTCCCGTTGGGGAGTCACGGAGCACCCCGATGGATGGATGGGTACACGCAATCCTTCCGGTCTATGAAAACAGACCTACACATGGTCAATAGTAGTGGTCATGCATAGAGGACAACCTTTGGGCCGTCGGATCGGGTGGTGTGCCTTGACTATCAAGGAGACAACCAGCGCAGGCCAGAAATCGGGAGTAAGTAAGTAAGTAAGTACTTGCGTGTCATGCGCAAAGGCATGCCACGGAGTTGTAACAACCAAATGTTACATCCAAAGTTTTCCTACTGTTGATCTTATCATGAGTTCTTTAGGACAATTATTTGGGAATTTAGGAGGCTTCGACGTCTGATGGATATTGGGCCTGCTGAGATATGTAGAATTTATTGTTCTACCCTCATTGGTCGTGGCCTGATCCACGTAGGGTACTTTGCATGGTTTTGTTCAGTCAGTCATAGATTCTCTTTAATACCGTTGTACCTGGTGGATCTGGTTCCAGGTCATGGAGATTCCGTATGTGCTGGCTTTGTGTTGTGTTGAGGATTCGGAAGCTAAGATCTTATCTTAAGTGATTTTCACTTTTGATTGGTCCTCCCGGGTTAGGGCTGAGCCGACCCTGCGTGAATGATGACTTTTATCCTGTTTGTGGCGGCTGTGCATGTGTGCGTGTAAGAAAGCTAAAGCTATGGTGTAATTCAAGGGTTTCCTTGTTTCATCAATCAAACAACCCTTGCTAAAAGTCAACTATAACTTCAACAGATAGTCGACTTGGATATAACTTGTCTGTTGTGTCTAACAAGGGTGGGGACTCATTCCCTTAACTGTTGAAGATCCATCTTCATTGCTTCTCTGGACGTGAAGTTATCTGTCGCGACTCCAACCCAGGTATAAAGATCTTTTCACATCAATGTTGAAACTGAGGCTGTTGCAAACACAACATTTTTAGTCGTTACATTGGTATCGGAGGTTTCTACCTAGGTGTTGGTTGTCTTGATAGTATTAGTTCACGGTTAACAATGGAATTCTTGCCCGACCCAGAGAGGGTACGTTATGCTGTGTGTTCGGACAGTTTTTAGAGTGTGACTCATCCTTATGTGACAGTCTTGCTCTGAGAGCTGCTTTGAGCTCATAAGCCTCTAACGTTTCCCCAGTCCGGCATGCGCGACCCATGGAGTGATGAGTAACCCGGAGACACAACCACCGTTATCAAGTAAGAGAGTTGAAGATGCAACCACATCCACATCACCTAAAATCGGTCCGTCCGGTTACATGAGATCCTGGGAATTTTGGCGCGAACGCGTCGCGTTGAGGACGACGGGACCAGAAAAATTCCACCTCGCATGGGTGTCGACCCTATGTCCGCCGAAATATCAGTCATAAGTCAATTATGCATGTTAAGTCGCTGCGATGGATGCAAACGACGCGTAAACTCTCCTGCTTTGCGATGATGCATGGTAGATATTATTCGCGTATGTTCATGCGTCAAAATAATTCGCAAACTGAGACGCTGTTTTTTTGTGTCGGCCAGATCTGGAATTGGCAGCGAAAATGCATGTTTATTAATTGTGGGGGAAACTTTTTTGTTGGAAGCTCACAATTCCCAAAAGGTCGAATCCGAATGGGCTTCAAGTCTACTTTCACGAGCGCTAATCAGTTTTTCGAGAAACGAATCACATTTTCCAGGCTGTCGCATTACCTGCCGGCAGGTCAGATCTTGCTGTTTTCAGTGACGTTTACGACCGTCCTTGCTTGATGCGTTTCTTTTTTTTTTTCGGCTCACGGCATGGCGGGGCTTGTTCCAACATGCCTGCGGAGGTGTAAGCTGTGTAGCCATGATTTAAATGTCACATATTGCTCTCGCGCCACCATCTGTTACTGCTCGGCACTACAAGAAACACTGGTTGCCTGCTCGCAACGCAAGCACAAGCACGACAACGGTGCCCTGATCCACATCCAGGCGTGTATTTTCGAGAAAAACTTCAGTCTTTTGTCGCGGCATACCTTCGGTGTTCCAAGCCCTTCACCGCTCCCCGAAATAGTCTTATGACTCGCTTTTAAAGCATGGTGGGTTCGCGTCCGCCATCTCCGCCGGGTGCTGACACGAGATGTTCGCGCTGAACCTGGACTGCAAGGTCGCCCGCTACCGGTTAGCTGTACGTATTTAGCATGCTCTGGATGATATTGTCATGGTTTTGGTGCAGGAAGGTGCTGTGGGGGGGTCTATCTCACCTCTTTACCTAGCTTTCCTCCTCCTAGCTTGACAGCTAAGTTTGCATCAGGAAGTCATGCTTGTTGACAAAGCTCGATGGATGTCAACCTTGGGATGTGCTGTGAAGGTGTTAGCATGCTTGCTTGAAGAATTGAATGCGTATGTGTGCAAGCAATCGACATTTTTTTTGAAGGGCAGTAGGTAGCAGCCACGTTCTTATTCAATTATGTCAGGACATCTATGTTGCCTTTACTGCACTCTGTCCTACAGGAGTTTGATGCCACTGTAGATGACTATGACCAGTGGGGTGGTGAGGATGGGCCGGTGTGCTGGGGTGAGCCTGAAGGGCATCTTGGATCACGTGACCCTGAGGCAGTCATGCCAGGCTGTGCAGTTTATGGCTTGTGATGTATGCATGGATGCAGCGGGTGAAGCAGGTTGTCGTTGCCATGGCCTGTGTTAGTGAACTCTATCATCTTTTAACCTACCCAAAGCCCCCCTAGACCTAAACTGCCTCGCCTTCTTTGAGGGGTTGCCTTCTTTGAGGAGTGCCATGTCTTGAAAGGTTTGTTGGGGCCCTGGCCTTTCAGAGTAGGTTGAGGTGGAGAGGGGTGGCACACTGCTAGGTGATGGCAGGGCCATCAATGTGATGCACCTTACGTTGGGATGGGGACCATGCATTTGTTCTTGTTGCTAGCATGGGCAGGGTGAGCGGCTGGGAGTAAGGTGTAAGTGCTACTTGTGCTACTGTCCGAAAGGGGAGCTCCATGCGGTGGGCAAACAGCGTTGCAAGCGTACACTTAACACAAATGTGGTCTGATGCACTCAGCTGACCTGCCATGTCTCTTGATGCACCAAACCACACTAAAGGCTTGATATAGCCGGTAGGAAATGCATGTGCATGCAGTGTCAAAAGCAGAGAGGGACATTGTTAGCACATGAGTGTGATTGTAAAGCAATGAGTGTGAGCCTCCCCGTGCCATCCCATGCATTTTACACCTATTTTTGGCAATCCCCCATCACGCCGCAATTATGCACCGCCTATGCAAGGGGGATGAATAGACAGTTCTAGGTGTGTTGAGGGATGAGATAAGGATAAACATGAGGAGCCATGCAGGCTAAAAAGGAAGGGCGATGTCAACAGTGTGTTTGCCCAGATTTTGATGTCAGGAGGGGCTGAAAGATCAGCGGTCACGATAAACCTAGGTGGATTACATGAGAGATGACACGACCATGAGAGGGTGGTAGATGAGTTCAACTGAGAAGAGCTAGCATTACATGCACAGCTTAATGACCTATGGACTGTCCAAGGGTTGGAGTTCAGTGCACGTTCCAAAGACTATGATGAGCATGACGATGATGGCAAGGGGGCGGGGGGGCGCTATTAGGACAGGCACTGATGCAGAATCATGTTGCACAGCAGCTAGGTGCTGAGCTCAATCGAATAGCGGCCCAAGCCACTGATGTCCTTGATTGCGCTTTGTATTTCCATGTAGCAGAGAGGCACCTGGCAGATATATATTTGGATTAGCTGCTATAAGACACGCACAGCAGGGGTGCCCAGCAATGTGGGCCAAGTACTGCAAAGGAGATTGTGTGTGCTGCCAAGCGGGGCCCGTAACTTAAGAAAAGAGACTGGTCAGCCGACAGGCACGACTGGTCAGCCAAGCTCCCCTTCTTGAGGCTTGTAGGCACTACGGTGCTTGTTCCGAATGCCAGCATCTACTGTGATTGATGGTGATTTTGTCCCTTGATGATCGCTTTTTGAGTCTGTGTTGGTTAATGTATCCAGCCCCAGTGGCATGTATATGAATCCCATGACAGCCATGACGATAATTGAGTGAAGAATGCAAAGTTTTACGAGACAATTGCGCAGAATATGGAGTCTTTTGGCAAAAATCGCTCTATTTCTGCTTGCATCCGTCACTTTCAGTGGGCCGGCAGTGGTCCTAATATGTCCAACTTGTGTTCTAGTGTAAATTCAAGTATTGTGCTATTAATGTGACGAATTCTGGCATGATTGGGCCACATATTATATGTGCTGGCAGGGGCTTCATAAGGTTGAAAATAATGCACTAAAACGGTGTTTTGGCTCATGTATGCCAGAATTATAGCACATAGCCTTTGGTCCTACATTGCATACTTAAGGGCGGTTTTTGTCTTTGGATGTAAATTAATAAGCATGACCATTTCCAGCTGAATTGGACTACATTTACTACTTGTGTGTGGCTGCTATGCCTTCTTATGCCTGGAAAACATCGTTTTTTACACTTTTCCACGTCACGGTTTGATGCTAAAAATAGGTCAGTTGGCCCCCCAATTTCATTATGTCAGATGTGAACAGGGTCCTAGGGGGACCTTAAGTCCAGAAAGGCACCCCGATCTGACTATATGTGTGGGAGATATGACCCCATGTAACAAAAAAGGCCATTTTTAGGTGATGTGTCTTTAGCAGCTCAACGGACGACCGGTGATGAAAGGGTTTCATCATCTACTCCCAGACGTCAACTATTTGGAGATACCACCAAGTAATGTCTGCTTCCCGCAGATATTCGCTGTCGGTCGGCCCAAAGTTCTCCATCTGGCCCCTCGGTGTGCAACCAGGCGAGCCCTCCCTGCGTGGCACTGGTAGACGGAGGTGGACCACGGTTCTCCAACGTGGAGGACACGCGTTCGCCGGCACCCGAATACGGTTCGGCTATTCGTTTTGGCTACAACACGGTGCCGGGGCGAGACGGCACTGGGCTAGCGGCTGACGAGCTGACAGCGGAGAAAATTCGATTACAACATGAACGTGAGGAAGCTGCGAGAGCTAGAAGTGTGGCGGAAGCGCTGGAGACTGAGAGTGTGGGTAGGACTATTGCGCGTGTGCAGCAACTTGAGTCGCAAGGGCAGGCGGGCGATGGAGAGTCTGTTTTCGTGGATCAACCGTCTCCAACACTGGGTATACGAAGGGTATATGCGGTTGACGCTCCTTTTGTTGATGAAGGCCACAGATGCACAGGGGCATGAGCCTCCACGGCTCTCGGTGGCTGCGACAATGCCGGAGAGTCAGAATGCACCACACGCCCCAGTAATGGAGCTCACGTCTTTGTATCCTCGTACTGTTCCTTTTCCCAAGGTGGAGTCGGTAGACAAGCTATCGCTGACCAACCTTACCCATCCACAACGGTATGAAAGTGCCAAAAAATGCCCTTATAAGCCCTACATGGAGCAAATTGAGTCCAAACATGCTAGATATTGGTAGGCAGCATGTCTAGGACACCAGTAGAAGGAATTTGACTTTCCAGAATTTTCCGACATCGGTTGGTCTATTTTTGGCATGTCTATTTTTAGCAACTTTTCAGATTTTAATATAAACAAATACCATTTAATATGCAAATAAAGAGCTCCTGATCTGGCTGTTTGCAGGTAGGCTAATGCCCATGTCTACCAACTGTGCACCAGGTCCCATGGTCATCTGACCTCATTTGGTGACAAACTGCCACCAAATGCTAGCAAAAACGCACTGTTTCACCACATCTCATTGCAGTTTCCATAGAAGATGTGTTCAGCCAAGGCTGGAAATTTGCAATCACGTTACACATCATTAATGTAGACATGGCACAAAAAATCAGGTCCATCGTACTGTATTTGGTAACAAAATGCCACCAAATGCTAGCAAAAATGCGCATTTTTCGCGTTTTTTAAACGCATTTCATGACAGTTTTCATACAAGATGTGCTCAGTTGGGGCTGGAAACTTGCAAGCATATTAAATATCATCATTGTAGACATTGCACAAAAATTCAGGTCCGTTGTACTTCATTCATTGACAGCTCGCTAGCAAGTGTGAGCAAAAATGTGCGTTTTTTGCATTTCCGCCACATTTCTTGCAGTTTCCCATGCCAGATGTGCTCAGTTGAGGCTGAAAACAAGCGCACATGTTAGAAATCATCATTTCAGACATTGCACAAAACTTCAGGTCCATCAAGTGTCATTGGGTTCACTGGTCCATGCAACACCTGCTAGTTTCCAGCTAATCACTCAACCTTGGATGCAAAGTTCTTTGGTAACGGTATGGCCAACTCCCACCAACTGTGTTGCTAACTGTTCAGACCTTTCACAGATAATATAACACAGCTTTTGTGACGAATAGACAAAGATATATGAATACTACTATGAACAGTGGCTAGACATGGCTGTATATATGTGCATATGGCCTTGCTCAGGCAATTTTCAAGTAGGGGCTTGTTAGACATAAGAACTGCCAGCTGTCACGTTGGCTAGCATGATCAGTTCAAACCCACAGCATGCACGGGAGTCGCAAACTCAGCTTGGCAATGTAATAATCTAAGCATGCCAGGCATGGCTGCGATGTGTTTTGTGCGCCTTGATTCGGTAGCAGCACATCCCTTGGCAAGCGGCCCGCCTGACTAAGATTGCCACACATGGTCCTCTGCATCACCATGGATGTCCCCATGTCCCTGTCTATGTTATAGGGGCTCACGTTGCTGGCAATGCAGCTTCTAAGTTGGACTAGATCTCCTCAGCCAGCACTGTGGTGCATAGCCAGACAGCTCATACACTGCTCAGTTGCTACCTCAAGGTTGCCGGCTTGAAATGTGCCACCAAAGGACTGCACTTGGCCGCCATCATACCTAGCATGAAGAAGCCACTGCACATCCCCGGTGAGCCGCTTGGCCACCATACCGCAATTGTCTTCAACAGATAGTGCAAGGCCAATGGCCTCTTCATAGGCACGTGCTTGTGCTCATGCTCTTGCTCTGGCCCTTGTCAGCATGAGATGCATGCCCTTGCATGCTTCACCATGTTTCTCGAAGCCATCCGTGACTACTTGCTTCAGAAATGTCATTCAACTCCTGCACGTCCTCAGCCAGACTGTCAAACTAGCTGGTGCCCCATCCCTCACTTTGGTGAGGACTGCGATTCTGGCTAGCAGCTTAGCGATCGTGCGTGGTTGTGCCTGAGTTTCTGGGTGAGTGGCAGTGGCATTGGAGCAAGAGGTGTTGAGCATGTGCGTGTATCTATCCTCTTGACAAACAACCCCTCGCACCCCTGACATTGAGGAGTTTGGCCATGTGCCAGGTTGCCAGAATTCCGCAAACATGCATCATAGGGAAATAAAGGATGGCTGGTTGTGCACACGACATGAGAAAACAAAACACACATACCTATCAGGGGGCAGGCTTGGGTTGCTTCATTGGCGCTGGTTGCAGCGTGCGTAATAATAGCCCGCCATTGGCTCATTTACCCGTGCCCTTGGCAAGCACGCACAGCCTGAACTGCATGAACTGCATGGATGCGGCCGTTCAGGATGCCCTCTGCTCATCATTCAGGGGTATGAAGGCAGCTTGGGTGCTGGCGTGTAAGGCAGCTTGTGCATCAGTGTTTGCCGCCCGGCCGTGTGGCAGCACAGGTAGCTGGCCTAGCCCGGACACTGTCCTCTCTCCACTCTCACGCAATATGACACCCTCTCCACAAACCATGACAGTTCTCATGTGCATGCATGTCTTAAGATGCTTGTTGAAGGCAGATGCTTTCAGCTTAGAGATGGTGGGCACGTATGCAGTGGGTTTTATGGACTCACAAGCATGTGAAGCCATCAAGCATCAAAGAAAGCCACCAATTGCTTCTGGGTTTTCCATCAATCTTCGTGGTCAACCATGTAATGCAACATTACTTGCCGTGAGCACAATGCCAATAAATTGCAGCATGTACAACTAGAGCAAAGCAAAAGCTTTGTGATCCATAGCCCTGACTGCAAATCATTGCCATCGGCGGCAATAGCGCTGCAAGGCTGCCATCCAGCCCGTAATATCTTGCCCGCAATCCATCATGCAACCTTCCTAATATCCGTGTGAAGAATTCCTTGACATCCCTAGCCTGTAAGGTAACCTGTACGTCGCTGATGTGAAGAAAAGGCTCGCCATGAAACCGTAGCTCGCTATACGATTAATGACGCACTTCCCGTAAGATAAGAAGACATCTGACCAAAAGAGAAACTCCGGAGATGGGGAACTGGTAACATATTCATCCGTGACAAGGTCAGGGCCTCAACAAGGAGTGAATTCGCCCCTAGATATGAATATGGGAACATACCGCTCGGAGGTATCCATGTCTGCCTTGCGCTTGATGTCTGTTTCGCACACCCCGCCGCAGAAACTCGTTCCGGCATTCGCCTGCTGACCGCAGTTTGTGCATGTCCAGAGGCTGATAAAAGCCCCAACATCGTGGGCGTCTTTAGAGCCCACAAAGCCTGCATTAAACATGACGTTCGGGGCAAACGCAGATGTATACGAAGTATGGGTCTGCCAAACCTGACACAGCCTTGAAATTGGTCGGAAATATGCGGTAGCTCAGGAAAAAAAAATTGCAGCGGTAATGAAGAAAGTCGTTCGGTCAAAGTCTTTAGAATTAAAAAATGCGTCGTTTATGATCGAAACCCCGATCTTAGGGCGCACTTCATCGGGAAAATTTTTTGCTGCGGTCAGGTGGGGTCGAGAGAAAATCTGCGACCATTCAGGCACCCATCTATGAATGACGCAACATGCTGTTCGATTCCGCAAACTTTATGGCGAAAAAAAAACAGTGGTGGATCGAATAACACCTTAGGAGGATAATCGTAAAATTTCAGCCTTGATAGTGCCTTTATACACGCTCAGCATCGCCTGCCAGACCGCCATGCCTGTCGCCCGGAATTCGGTCACTTTCGTGCACGCGCACACCAAAAATCGCATTTGGCGCCACTTTTCGGGTACCGCTTACGAGGGCAGATTTTGGCGCGGCTCGTACCGTTGTGTCGCAGCTTCGACCATTTCTCCACCAAGTTTCAGGATGTCTTCGCTATCCACTTCGCCAACTACGGGCCCAAGCTGGCAGAGGAACGTCTCACGATGGACATCCAGAAGAGAATGGTTAGGCAGCGGATGAGCGACAGTGCCAGCGACCGTTTTGATGAGTTTTTGCGTTCTGTGGCTGGACGTGCGTGTACCGACCTCCCCTCTCTCCTATTGGGCTTTCGCCGGTTTCTGTTACCCCAGGATCAGCTTCGCCTAGATCGGGACGCACTGGCTAACTGTACGCAGGCTGGTTCAGTGACGCTGCCACAGTTCGTGGAGCAATTCACCAACCTTAGAGCCAAGATTCCCCAATGCTCTGACGCAGAGGCGCTTCACAGACTACTGCATGGCATGGCTCCACACGTGCGACTGGATGTGGACAAGCACTTCTCCCAGTTCGACTACGTGGACTGGCAATGGGACAAGGTGTTGTCTTATGTGCATGCTCACCGCTCTGTCGTGTGCCTGCTTTTTCTGTCAAGTGGGAGCCTGTGGCCACGCCAGTGCCACCCATCAAGAAGTCCCTGAACCAGCTGGATGACCTCCTGGGGGAGCTCAAATGCCTTGGATCCCACCCAGGGTAACTGTTTTATCTGCAACCAGCCAGGTCACTTTGCACGGGACTGCCCCAGACGGGACCAGTTTTCCCCTGCCACGAGAGGACCTTTTGGCGCCCTGCCATCTCCCAGGCCACCCAGCCTACCTCCTGGCGTTCCTGCTGGCGATCACCGGATGCAGCCAGGGTTCCAGCCCAACTTCCAGCCCTCTGGGAGGTTCCAGTCCCGCGCTCGGCCCTTCAGCAGACAGGATAAGCGTAGGATGGTGAACGCTCTCATGCAGCTGCTGGCAGATGAGGAGGATGGGGGGGACGAGGATGAGCCTCCAGCACCACCTGAGCAGCTTCCACCATCAGGCAGTGGAGCACTCTCAGACCCACCTGAGTCAAAAAACTAGTTGGGTCCCCAGGTCATCCTTCTGTCATGGCCAGGTCTGACCTGCCTGCTGTTGACGTTAGGCCAGTGAACACTGTGGGTGCTTCTGACCCTGCTGTCCCTGTGGGTCCTCCTGTACCAGGTCTCTTACTCAAGTTTCAGGCTAGGCTCCTCAACGTGCCAGTCCCCTTGGCTCAGCCAGCTTGCTTGTTTATGATTGATTCTGGTGCTGGCAGTAATTATATTGCTGCATCCTTGGTGCAGGAGTTGAAGTTGCCTGTGTTTGCCCACCCCACACCGGTCATGGTGCAGTATTCTGATGGCAGGAGAAGCTGCTCACCTGGCTACGTGCAGCTCATCTTCCAAGTTTGTTCATCCCAGACTTTGGAAGTGACAGCAGATGTCATTCCCCTCACGGCAGCAGATGTGATTTTGGGGATCCCATGGTTGTCTGACACCAATCCCGCTATTTCTTGGCCTGACAGGGTGGTCCAGTTCAAGGATGGGACAGTGTGGGATGCTACCTGTGTGTTGCCAGGGGGGAGAAGAACAGCCACTAAGTGCTGTTCCACACAGACAGCTGTCAATGATGGCAAGGGAGGGGAAGCAGGTGCGAAAGGGGTGGATCAAGAGCCGACTTTGGAGGAGAAACGGGCTGCCCTACTGAAGCATGTGTGGTCTGCCAAGCATACTCTGTCTTATCTGGCCACCTATCCAGTGGAACACATCTTTTTCCTGCATTTGGTGCCTAATGAACCTGAGTCTGCTAGTGGTCATTCTGTCAATGCTGTCAGTTCTACTGTCACCACTGAACAGCAACAGCAGCATGATGCCTTGTTGGATAAGTATGGAGCCATCTTTGAGGACAAGATGCCCCAGTATCCTCCTGAGGGACCCATCACACATGTCATCAAGTTGGTAGAGGGTGCTCGTCCTCCCTTTGTGCCTATGTACAGGATGGGCCCTGCAGAGATGGCAGAGCTGAAGACCATACTTATTGGCCTGTTGGAGGCTGGTCTGATCCTCCCAGCTAACAGCCCTTTCAGTTCTGGGTGTTTGCTTGTACCCAAGCATGATGGGGGGTGGAGGTTGTGCATTGACCTGAGGGGACTGAACAAGGTGACTGTCAAGTCCAGGTACCCTCTGCCCAGAATTGATGAGTTGCTGGAGAGGACTGCAGGAGCTGCCTTCTTTACCAAGTTTGACCTCAGGCATGCTTTCTGGCAGATCAGGGTGGCTACTGAGGACATCCCCAAGACGGCCTTTTCTACTCCATGGGGACAGTTCCAGTGGACAGTAATGCCCATGGGTGCCTCTAACAGTCCTGCCACTATGCAGATGTTTGTCAATGCCATCTTTGGCCACCTGACTGGAAATGCCCTGCCCCAGATCTCACCTGATCTTCGCAACCCCAGGTTCAAGACATTGCCCACTTGTGTGACACTACCAGGGTGGTCTTCAGGACTTGTGTGGTCGTCTACCTGGACGACATTCTGGTACACTCTCGTACCTTCAGGGAGCATCTGGAGAACGTGGAGGAGGTCCTTAAGGTGATCCATCAGTATCATCTGTCGGTGAAGAGGTCCAAGGTGGAGTGGGGCCAAGAGGTGAAGTTTCTGGGCTACCAGCTGAGCGCTGCAGGTATGACTCCGGAGGCCAGCAAGGTCTCTGCTGTTTTGGAGTGGCCTGTGTTGAAGTCAGCTCATGATGTCAGATCCTTTCTGGGCCTGGTGGGCTGGTACCGACGGTTCATCCCTGACATGGCGGCCATCTCTGGTCCCCTGTTAGCCCTGCTCAAGAAGGATGTTCCCTTTGAGTGGACTGCAGCATGCCAGCAAGCTTTTGATGTGTTGAAGCAGAAGCTTACCACTGCTCCCTTGTTGGTGGGCCCCAACCCAGACTTGCCATACCAGGTTAGGTCTGATGCCTCACAAGGTGCTATTGGTGCAGTACTAATGCAAGATCATGGCAAGGGCCCTCAACCAGTAGAATACATGTCCAGGAGTATGACGTCTGCAGAACGTAACTACCCTGTTCATGAGCAGGAGCTGCTGGGATTGGTGGCGGCCTGTCACAAGTGGGAACACCTACTGAAGGGGGCTCAGTTTTCTGTGGCCAGCAGTGCCAAGGATGGACAGGGCAACGAGTCTATTACCCTGATGACTGACCACAGGCCCTTGGTACATGTGTTGGAACAGACAAGGATGAGTAAGAGGATGGCTGGATGGATGGAGTTCCTGGGGGGGTTTGGACCTTTCTCTGTGAGGTACATTCCTGGTACGCAGAATGTGGTGCCTGACGCCCTGTCCAGAAGGAGGGATTTGATGGGAAGTTTTCATGAGGACTTGGACATCTGTGCTGCCCTGATTTCTGTGGTAGAGTGTGGAGCCTTGACTAGAGCTCAGGCCAACAACCAGAAGGCTTCTCAACTGTTGACACCACCTGTAGGGAATAACGGTGGTCCCGTGATGCTCATCGACCAGGGCTCTGTCCCAGAGTTGACAGGCGTCCAGGAGGGTGTCCAGTCACTGTCTGACAGTCTTAGCCCCTAAATGGTCTTGCGGCCGATTTTCCGCCAAAAATCGAGTTCCAGCCGATGCATCGGCCCCTTCTCGGGCGACCAAATGCCGCGAAAACTATTGAGAATTAGGAAAAGTTTAGCTGAGAAGATCGAAAGTTTATAAAATACTCTAAAGCATGGTATATGGGTTTGCATACTTCTGACAAAGTTATAGAGGTGTTCTGGCCGGTCAAAGTACAAGGGGTCAGGGTACTTTTTCACGTACAACGTGCATTCCGGAAAACGACGACCTGGCCATGGCGGCTTGCGCCCACGCATGGCATTTACGTTTTCGTTCGAATTTTCTGACCAAACTTAGGATATTGATTTTATACGTCCTAAAGATCATACACGCCAATTTCTGGTTCGCGGGAATGCCATTTGATAGGTGTCGGCAGCGTTCTTGCTGGAAAAAACTGCGATCAGGCCGGACGATAGAAACGTTGACAGCAATACCTTTCCGGCGTATTTTAAAGGATATATCGGTTTCTTTATACTTTTTATGATACATAGTAGTCGTAAACGTGCAAGGGTGGCCAGAAATCGCCGAATCCAGCGACCATGCTGCACAACTTTGGTGTGCCGAAATGCGCCATTTTGCGGCCACCGCCTGGGCCAAGGTAACGCCATCCATGCCTGGTAAAGCTTAAGCATCGTTTTCCTATCGATGTTTGACGTTTATATATACGTTCTAGCTTGTGTAGCACATTCTTTTTGCATTATTCATGCTCTTTCTTGACCCTGGCCTGGCCCCTTTCTAAAACACCCTTCTTAGATGCTTCCCTCAGTCAGTTGACCTGCCACAGGGTGATGGTGATAAGTTTTAGAGGCTGTATGGGTTTGAATACCTCCATGTATGTTTGTTATACATTTCCCATACACATATTGCATGAGTGTGAGGCAGTTGGCTGGTCGCTGTGGCATCATCAAGCACGTAACTGGTGAGTAAAAGCTTCCCATTGACAGCATGTGCCACCAGGTGTGCTGGCCATCACCTGGCAAGCTGTAGCAGCTTAGGCCTAGTTTATCCTTGCTAGGGCAGGCTGAAATAGGCTCAACATCACTAGTTTGTTGGTGGCTGCCTCCTAGAATGCATGCCTTGCGTAGGGTATCCGTACCACGTTACCTACGTGCATGGACAAGGTAGCACCTGCACATAGGTGCCATGTAAGGGCAGTGTGATGATGCAGTTATGTTTCCCCATCATTGTGGAAGGGAAATGTATTGTTTGGCATGGTTGGTGGCTATATTAGTAGGTAGTATGCCCACCCCTACCCCTTGGTTGCTTTTTACCAACGGTACCCCTATGGGCTGTACTGGGTGTAACTGCTGGTATACCCACCCAAATGATGACCCCAATGGCTCAAACTGTTCAGCAACTAATTGTTTATCATCCCTGAAGTGGTAGGTGCCTAGGTCTTATAACATAATTCAAAATGCACATTCTACCAAAAATGAAAACGCGCGTCTTGACCCCCCTGACTTTGACGGCAGTTATACATGGCCTACCCTGCATATATGTGAGGTTGTGATATACCAACCCGAAGGGCAACTCATGGACATGCTTGGCCCCCAAGGACAGCCATTGGATATGGGTAGGTTGGATGGCATCTGGTTTGCAAAATTGTGAAGATCCAGCCGATTTATCGGCAGGATCTCAGACCATTTAGGGGTTAGGAGAAGCCCGGACGGTGTGGTGCCCACTCCCACAGTGCAGCCAGGTGAGGGAGACCCTGCTAGGCGCAGCAGAGGTAGGCCCAGGAAGTGGGTCATGGACCCTGCGTTGGTAGGCCGGTCCAAGGTGTTGGCCTCTCAGGTGATGGCAAGGCCAAAAGGGCCTATAGCTACTACTGTCTCATCCAAGCAGTTGGTGGCTAGCCCTGGGCAGGAAGAGGAGATGCAGATGCAGCCCCTGGGACCTGACAAGGACCTGGTGTTGCCTAATCCTTTAAATATTTCCCTGCTGGACGTCATCAAGGCCTTCACCAAGACGGAGGACATGGCTACTGCAGCTATCCAGAGGGGCAACTTTGGCAATAGACCTGTAGAATACTGGGAGGGCGTTCTGTATGTTCACACTCATGATGCAGAGCACACGGTGACTAGAAAAGTGTATGTGCCTGAGATGGCCATTCCCACAGTGTTACATTGTTTCCATGACGATGTGAATGCATGTCATCCTGGTTATGCTAAGCTACTTCATGAGGTGCAGCAGAGGTTTTGGTGGCCTGGCCTTTATCAGGATGTTAAGGCCTACGTGGATTCCTGTGACTCCTGCCAGAGAAATAAGGTCAGGAACCAAGCCACGCCCATCTTTCCCATGGCTATGCCCATTCCCCTGCGCCCTTGGATCAGTGTGACTATGGATTTTATCTGTGGTCTACCCATGTCAGATAGTGGCAATGACAGGATCCTTGTGGTCATGGACAGACTTTCCAGGATGTGCCATCTGATTCCTTGCAATACTCATCTCACCGCTGCACAGTGTGTGGATTTGTTTATGAAGGAGATCTACTACCGTCTGCACGGCATGCCTAGAGTGATCATCACCGATCAGGACCCACTTTGGTTGTCAGGGTTTTGGAAGTCATTCTTTGACATCCTAGACACTAAGCTGGCCTTCGGTGTGGCCTACTACAGGTGTGCCAGTACTGGGGCGGTGGAGAGGATGAACAGAATTGTCAGGGAGTGTCAAAAGCACTATTGTACCCACGACAACAAGGACTGGGACAAGAAGCTACCTTTCATAGAGTTCGCAATCAACAACTCTCCTCTGGCTCCTCACCAGATGTCCCCCTTTGTGATATGCAATGGCCAGTGTCCCTTGACACCATTCGACTTGGAACTGCCTGACAGAGACGCTGAAGGCCCTTTCCAGCGACGTCTTGGTTCAGTCCAGCAGTTGTTGGCTTCCTTCCAGGAGGCTCACAGCATTGTGGCTACCCAGCTGTTGAGGACACAGGACAAGTACCTGACTAACGCCTGGCAGCAGACGGTGGCCAGTCATTCCTTTGTAGCTCCCGGGGACTTGGTGTTGTTGGAAGCCAACAGAGTGCTGCCTGAGAAAGAGCAATGCAGGAAACTGCAACCACTCTGGTTGGGTCCTTACCCAGTGTTGGCCACCTTTCACTATGGTACCGTGGTCCAGGTCCAGGTGCCTTCTCACTGGAAGCTCAGGAATAATATTTTTCACCTAGCACAGCTGAAGCTGTACAGGCGTAACACCTTGCCAGGCAGATTGTCTGCCCCTTTGCCTTACGAGTTGGATTCTGAGGGGGAGAAGATCTATGAAGTGGAGCGGCTGTTGGCTCACAGGGTGAAAGGGAAAGGTCGTACTAAACAGCTGCAGTTTAAGGTACACTGGAAGGGAGAGCTAGAGGTGACTGCTACGTGGCTGTGGTTGTCTGATCTCACCAACAGTCACTCTGCTGTACTAGATTATTGTCAGCGTCATGGGATCACCTTGCCTGAGTGGTATGTCATGGGCTCTGAGCGGTGTGCTCCCCTTCATAGCTCCCAGTGAGCACTGCTAACGCCCCTTTTTGGTGCTGTGTGTCTGTGGTTGCCAGCCATGGCAGACTCCCATCCTGAGGGGACACCCAGGCCACCTGCAGTTAACGCCAAGCGCATTGGCGTGATCCTGATTCGGCATTTCTCTGCGATTCCAGCGGCACCGGAACGAGTTCATTCCGACAAGTATCAAGAAAGTTATGGCGTTCCGACTTCCCGGTCGCGCGCGAGCGCGAGCCGGCTGTTCTTCTAAGTCGGACGTGAATATTTGCCGACGGCATATGGGGTCGACAGGAATTCCTGGGCTGACAGGAATTAGGTGCTGTACCTACGACGGTATTGGATTAATACGTAGTACGCAGGAAATAGGAACCTTAACCTGTGGTCTGTTGGTACCGCAGGCCTAGTCCTGGACTTCTAGGTGCAGATGCAATAATCACTGTGGTGACTGTACTCTGTGGTCACTGTGCCTGTATGGCAGACCTACTGTATAGGAACTGGGCGCTGTACAGGTAGTGAATACTGTACCGGGGTGTTATTACTGAGCAGGCCTCTTAGGCTGCTCAGGACTAGCAAGCACAGTGCACAAGTATATAAACAATAGGCCAGTGCCATTTGGGCAGATCTCTTGCGAGCCCGCCTCACGTGTTGTGCCTTGACTTGGCAAACGCGTGTACAAGCCTCAAGTGTGTGAGCGCTGTAACATTATCCAATTTTAACAAAGCTCCCTTTCCAACCATATTCACACATTGCTGCATTGCAACCATATCCTTCACATTGCGTTTGCTGGAACGTTAACTCAAATTACAACCAGTCTCAGCGGAACGGCCAGGAGGGTCGTTGCTGGTTGCGGTGTGCATGCAGCGTTGACGACGCGAGGAGCTCGTCCGGTGGTGAATGGTGCAGGAAGAACAACGGCAGCAGGATTTCCGGTTTCGGCAGTCTGCTGGGGGTTCGATTTCGCCTGAATTGCTTCGTGTCGTTCGAGATCTATCTTTATTGCTTGCAGATCGTCCGCCTGTTAATCGCAGCTTCGTGCAATTCGTCGACGACCAGGTCGAAGATTGGGAGCGAATTCTGCGGCACGTCCAAACCATCGTCATTCCGGAGCACCGGAGCATCGACGACCTCGAGCAGGAGCTTCACGGTTTGGTCGGCATCCAGACGGTGATTACAGCAGTAGCTGAGCGAGTGCGGACGGAGTTGGCGGCAAGGCGAGGCGAGGCTGCGGAGGCAGCTGGCGCAGTGCGACACGAGTTTGTGCCGACAGCAGCGGGTGCGGGTGTACCACGTACTTTCGCAGGCGTAATCGGCGACGAGGGTGTTGCAGCGGGACCAGTTAGGCGTGAACGACGCGGAGCGGAGCATACAGGCGGCTTGCAGAGGTCGGGGCGACAGCGGAAGCCATCACCGGAGGACAGCGCGCGCAAGAGTCGGCAGGTTTCCGGAGCGAGCAAGGGTTCCTTTTCAGGAACTGCCCCCCCCTTCGCGTTCGTGTGACGCGTTGGGAAGAGTTTGCACCTCTTGGTACGATAGTGACCTTGAGGTGGGAGCAGGGGGCGTCGCTGGGCTAGGCGACGAGGCACTTGGCGACCACGAGGTGCCAAGATACAATCCGCGGGGTGCCAACGACGGGTTGTCACCTGTCTACTATACCAACGGTGACGATTCAGTCATCGCGGGCCGACAGCGGGTCGACGACGGCGCAGCAGGTAGCAGGGTGCCAGAGCTGATTGTGGTGAGCGACAGCGACGACGACAGCGACAAGGAGAACCAGGACGCGCCTGGGGCCAGCCGTGGTGGTCTTGCCTGAGTGGTAACACTTGGCACTTTCCTTTCTTGTTCAGTAGCTTATATTGCTTTAATTGCTGCTTGGCCACTTGGCTGGCTGTAGCAGATCTGAACAGAGGCCATCATGGATGATGGAGCTATGACCAACAAGCGGGCTTTATGGGCTTTGCGCGGCGCGGCGCTGGGCTGGATGGACGAGATGGACGCGATGGACGCGGTGGACGCGATGGACGCGGGGACGGCCAGGCGCTGGGAGACCAGGCTGAGGTGCCAGATAATCAGAGCCAAGGATCGCAGGGCGGTCAGAACGCGCCAGCCGCAGATCAAGCGGCGCCTAAGCGACCGACCGTGGCTGAGGGGTACGCGGTGCTAGGCCAGTTTCAGTCCATCAAGGACAATTGGCAGCCCCGGGATGCTGAGAGGATGTTAGAGGACATGAACTTGTACACGGAGATATACAACGGTGACAAGCTTCGCATCCTGGCGTCTAGTGCCTACATAAGGCAGTCGGCGAGGCGGCTGTTCAAGTTTGTTCGGGAGCGACACGCGGCGGGGGACACCTGGGCGGCGTTTATGACGCGACTCAGGTGTTCCTGAGTGACAAGAGGACCATAGATGGGTCCCACCTGAAGCAAGAATACCTGGACTACAAGCCCATCAAGGGGCAGCTAGTGGTCCACGCCTTTGAAGACTTCGTCAAGCTGAGGGAGGACGCCATGGCCAAGGGCTTCTTCGTCGCAGATCGGATGGCCATGGGCGACTTTCTCAAGTCGCTGCAGCTGGATCCGGTCACCATGGATAATGTGACCATCCACATGCGACAGGTCCATGGCTGGGCAGCCATGACGGACCAGTTGTATGAGTGTTTCAGCGGCAAGTACGTGGGTGGTAAGCGCCCTCGTCAGGTGATGAGGAGGCCACTGAACCCACGGTTAAGTCCATGAGGGGATCGGGCCACGGGGGCCCAGCGCCCTCGAGAGGGCCTGAGACCTCTTCAAGGGGTCGAGGAAGGTCCAGGAGGGGGCGTGACAGAAGGGCTGGACGGGGGACCCCGCCGAAGTCGGGACATCCACAGTCCCAGTTTGACTTCAAGAGGGTGGGTGGTCCTCCCAAGGCTGGGCCCAGCAGTGGGACCTCACGGGACATCAGTCAGGTGGAATGTTATTTCTGCCAGGGGAAGGGTCACTTCAGGAATGAGTGTCCCTCGTACCTGAGGCAGGAAGGTCAGAGCAAGCCAGCTCAGGGTGGCAGCAAGGACAAGGCTGGTCCATCCCAGGACAAGGGCAAGGGCAAGGCTGCTGATCATTGACTTGAGCCTGCACACATCCCTGAACCCTGGAGGGTGCCCCCAGGGGTGTGTAATGAAGCTGCTAGTGACAGCAGTGAGGGGCAGCCCCATGCTCTAGTGAAAGAGCCTATTGGACACGATGGGGCAAGCTTGGTTACCACAGAGAGTATGCCAGCTGTAGCTGCAGTGGTTACTCGCCAACGTGCCCGCCATGGCGGTGCTGAGCCTGAGGTAGGACCTGGTGATGTGGACCCAGGTGGATCTCAGAAGCATTCTGACCGTGCAGGACTGGCACAGGATGGTCAGGATGAGGATAGGGCTGGAGACAGTCTGACAGGCACGACCCTGGTGCCTCCTGTACATAAGGGATCTGTACATACCTTGAGTGCTAATAATGACAATAAAAGGTTTTCTCTCTTGTATGACATTGCCTCAAGGTTGCATACCATGTTTGGCCATGCAGCTCAGTCTTTGCAAGTTGCTAGACGGCTGGGAGGAAGTGAGTTGTACTCCATCTGCCAACAGGTTGCTCAAGCTTGCAAGTGCAGGCTAGTTGCTAGAAAGCCCAAGCAGTCTCATGCCAGGACTCCTATTTTGCAGCCAGGCCATGTGCAGGTAGATATTCAGAGAATCAGGGGTTTGAAGCTGCTGGTGGCAGTGGACAGATATACCAAGTACAAGACCCTAGAGATCCTGCCTGACATGGAGAAGCCTACATTGATTGCTGCTCTGAAGTTGACAAGGAGCAGGTACCCTGGGTTGGAGTTGTTGCAGTGTGACATTCAGTTTGAGTGCTGTGAGAACCTGCCAGAGTTTCCAGAGTTGCTGATTACACCCAGGGAGAGCCACGGCCAGCAAGGGGTGGTGGAGAGAGCCATCCAAGAGATCAAGACTGTGCTGCTGGTGGAGAGGATTCCAAGGACGTCATCTGCCATTGTGACATCTGCATGGCTACGTTCTGTGGAGGACAGGCTGAACCTGAGGACTCCCATGTTCTTTGGTGACATTGCCATCAATCCTCTTATGCTGCATACCAGGATGCTGCCAGCTGATGCTGAGCAGGCATGGAAGGAGAAGCTAGAGGCCAAGTTCCTCAAGCTGAGGCAGAAAGACAAGGGCTGGAGTGTCCTAGAACCTAACGTTGGACAACAGGTTGTTGTGTGGAAGGAACCAAGCTTTCCAGGGAAACGTGGCAGCTGGCATGATGGGGTGGTGACCCGAGTAGAAGCCGCTGGCCATAAGTGCTGGGTGGCCATTGATGGCTCCCAAGCAGTGCACCGTCTGTCCTGGTCAAAGATCCGTCCCCGGGGAGGTAATCAAGGAGACCTCTTCCAGGTGCCCGCTGGTGTACAAGGCGGGGGTGACGTGGAGCTTCCTGATCAGGGTGCTACAGCTGTATCGAGCCCTCAGGGTGACCCTGGCCCGGCCCCTGGGGTACCTTCACATACGGTGGTTGGGCAAGCAGGCGGACAGGCTGCACCTCCGGAACGGCCCGACACCAGGCCTAGGGGTGTGCGTCTATCAGATATTGTACAGGCTTTGCAAAGAGCCAAGAAGGAGCCTAAGGTGTCCAAGCTTGTCCAGTTGGATGAACCTGAGGTAGCTGCCATGGAGATAGATACCAATGCACAGGTTTCTGTCATGGGACCTCAGCATACAGGAGAACTGCTGGTCGGAGAACCAAGTTGCCCCTGGGTGTCTGATTTCAGTGGTAGGACGCATCTAAGGGTGTTGGGAGAGGTTACTGCCCCTGTCATGGGTGTGGATGTGACCTTCCTTGTCCTAGAGGACTATGATGGCCCTGTGATTTTGGGTCAGAATTTTCTGGGCAATCCTGGGATTTCTATCAGAGCTACAGCTCTGAGAAGAGATGGCTGGGGGATGATTCCCCTAGAAAATTTCAGGACAACATTTCCAGTCAGGTGCAGGGCCAAGCCGGTCAAGGGTGTAAAATGGGATGAAGGGGAGGTGCCCCCAGCGGCCAGTTTGGTGATTCCAGCTGTGTTGCACCCCAGCAGTATTGGCATAACTCACAGGAGCCTTGCTGCACACTCTCCTTTGACATATGACCAGCTGGTCCAAGAGATGAGCTCGCCTACTTTGTTTGAGGCTTGGAAGCTCGCCTTCTCCAAGGCATTGGAGGAGTGGTTGCAGTTTGAGTGTGCTGCACCAACAGACAGACGTCCCCCAGCATCAAGGAAGCTTGCTTTGAGATTTGTGCTGAAGAGGAAGGTTGTGGATGAGGTATCAGTGCCCCATGTCAGGCCTGTCCTGAATGAGTATCACGGCACGGGGAGTCTGCCAGGAGAGGAGCTATACACGCCAGGGATGCTACACGACACATGGAGAATTTTGCTATGTCTCTACGTGGGGTTGCTGAACAGGGGAGCAGCTATGTCATCAGTGCTGCTGGACTTCAAGAGGGCATTTTTAAAATCTGATCCAGAAGTGGCCAGGAGGGTGTGGAAGCAGGATGAGCCTTACTGTGTTGAGGTGCCTGCCATCTGGAAGCTGGAGCTGCATCAACAATTCCTGGTTATTCTGAAGGGCCTGGAAGGACTCAGGTCGAGCCCAATCATCTGGAGACTCACGCTGCAGGAAGCTCTGATCAGTGAGTGTGGCTTGAGAGTGTCTTCAGTTGATCCCTGTTTGCTGCTGGCCCAATGGGAGGGTCTGCCAGTGTATGCTAGTTTGCATGGAGATGATCTGCATTTGCTAGCCCCCACGACCTGGCTGAAGAAGTTTATTCCTGTCATCAGTGGCAAGTTTTCACTGGGCAAGGAGCTGTGGCAGGAGCCCAACAAGCCTGTAGTGTTCTGTGGAATGCAGGCTACCCTGTTCAGGAGGGACGGGGAGTGGAGTATCAGGCTTCAGGCTGGAGGAGATTATAAACAGACCATTGTGAAGGCCTTGCCAGAGAAGATCACCCAGGCTGCAGGACCTGAGTTGAGAGGCATGTGGGCCTGGTTTGCCAGCATCTGTGGTCCGTCTTTGATGGTCCATAGCAGAATGCCTGATGAGGTGCTTGAGGATGAGAAGCCTCGAGTCATAGCCCGGTTGGTGGAGAGTACCCCTGATCTGATTTTGTCTGGGATTGACTTTGCCCAGCCTATCACCTTGGAGATCTTTGTTGACAGTTCCATGGATGCTCGCCAGGTTACCAAGGTCAGGGGGAGATCTGCTGCTCTGTTTGCTTTTTATCAGAGCAGGGCAAGTTTGTTCAGCTGGTACAGCAGACTGCAGAAGAGGGTCTGTATCAGTTCAGATGTGGCAGAATGCAGGGCCATATGCGAGGGGATCCAGTCCAGCCTGTACATAAAGGAGTTAATGCTGGAGCTGGCTTCAGTTACCCCTTGGACCTTGCAGATGGAGACGTTGTTGCTAACAGACAGCATGGGTATGGTCCAGTTTGTTCACAAGCAGCTGGCCAGAAGCCGGGACCTGGATTATTTGTTGCTGAAGGAGTTGGCCAGTTTGGTTGACTTGAAGCATATCCCTGGCGAGGAGAACCCTGCTGATGCATTGACAAAGCTGCCACACAAGGCCCCAGCCCAGTACAATGTACTGAGGAAGCTCATGAATGCTGACTGTCAAGTCGGTCTATCTGTCTAAAAGCTGAGAGCTGGGTGCTTAAGTCTCTGGATATCAGGCTGGGAGCTTGATTGTACATAATCCTGAGCACACCTTGAGGGGTGAGACATGTCTCTGGTGTGGGAATGTCTGACATTGTCTCTGATGGAGAGATGTCTATCTGGGGTTTTCATCTCAGTCTGAGGTTTCCCCAGATCTGTGGTTTGTGGGCGGGGTTCGATTCCCTGGTGCCGTCTTAAGGCGGAGTTTCACGGACTGGCTGACCCATCCACCATGCTGGTGAGGTGGCGACAGGTCCCCTGATTTTCCACGGTTGGAACGAGTATGGGAGCTTGTGTTTTGCATGTGCTTCGCGTAGATGTTGTGTCTGGTTCGATAAGGGGCAGCAGACCGGCGCCGACTCCCGTCTGGGGGTCAGCAATGTTTTCTGATGAGCTGTTGTGGGTGATCTGTGGGGTTTCGCCTAAGGTCCTGAAGGTTGTACATACTTCTCAAGTTCTTAACTGAACACCTATGGGCTGCCACAGTTGGCCAACCTCTTGTACATGGGTAACACAACGAGCCTCCCGTGAAGGGATAGGGACTCATTGTAATTTGTTTGTGCTCCTGAGCCAGTATGGGTGCTATGTACATATAATAAGGAATCCAAGCTGACTGTCATGCCCAGCGGGTTGTGACTTGTAGTCGGGGAGGATGTCCAGTACCCATTGTGTGTGTTTGTATGTAGACTTGTGTGAGCTGCTACAGCTCAAGAAAAGAAAGGATTGGAGTTAACGCCAAGCGCATTGGCGTGATCCTGATTCGGCATATCTCTGCGATTCCAGCGGCACCGGAACGAGTTCATTCCGACAAGTATCAAGAAAGTTATGGCGTTCCGACTTCCCGGTCGCGCGCGAGCGCGAGCCGGCTGTTCTTCTAAGTCGGACGTGAATATTTGCCGACGACATATGGGGTCGACAGTAATTCCTGGGCTGACAGGAATTAGGTGCTGTACCTACGACGGTATTGGATTAATACGTCGTACGCAGGAAATAGGAACCTTAACCTGTGGTCTGTTGGTACCGCAGGCTTAGTCCTGGACTTCTAGGTGCAGATGCAATAATCACTGTGGTGACTGTACTCTGTGGTCACTGTGCCTGTATGGCAGACCTACTGTATAGGAACTGGGCGCTGTACAGGTAGTGAATACTGTACCGGGGTGTTATTACTGAGCAGGCCTCCTAGGCTGCTCAGGACTAGCAAGCACAGTGCACAAGTATATAAACAATAGGCCAGTGCCAATGGGCATCTCTTGCGAGCCCGCCTCACGTGTTGTGCCTTGACTTGGCAAACGCGTGTACAAGCCTCAAGTGTGTGAGCGCTGTAACATTATCCAATTTTAACAAAGCTCCGTTTCCAACCATATTCACACATTGCTGCATTGCAACCATATCCTTCACATTGCGTTTGCTAAGAACGTTAACTCCTGCCCTACTCCAAGAGGACGTGAGGGCTACGTATGCCTTTCAGCACGACTATGCTGGCCCCAGAGCCACAGGTACCTCGCTCCAGGAAGACGCTGGGTTCGTGGAAGCCCATTTTCTCAACCTGTTCCAGCGTATGGTACATGATCAGCAACGGCACGAGCAGCGTCACGGGGCCCTGATATCAAGGTTGATTCATGTGGAGGCCGGGCCCACTTCAAATGTTCCGAAAAGTGTGACACTTTTTGTCGTTTTTTTTACTTTTTCGACGATCGTCACTCTGCAGAGTGATTCGTCGTGCGAAATCGTGCGAAATTGTGTGAAATTTGCTGAAATCGTGTGAAATTTGCTGAAATCGTGCGAATTTGTGCGAAATTTGCTAAAATTGTGCGAAATTTCATGTGAAAAATGTCGACGGTAAAAAATTTTGATGTGCACAACGTGTGTGAATTCATGCGAAATTTTGTCAAACGTCACTCCCCAAAACGACCCTTGGTTGAAATCCATGCGAAATCGTGCGAAATCATGCAAAATTGTGCGAAATCGTGCGAAATCGTGCAAAATCGTGCGAAATCGTGCGAAAATGTGTGAAAATTTTGCGAAAATCACGCGAAAATCACGCGAATTAACTCGTGCGATTTTTTTTTTTTTGCGAAAATAGCGAAAAAGTGTCACACACTTGGCTTGGACGGCGGAACATTTGAAGTGGGCCCGGCCTGGAGGGTAATTTGGTTACTCAGATGGCAGAACACTTGAGGGCTGCATGGGCACCTTCCACTTGTGGGTTCTGCTGTGCCTGCAGCCTCTGAGGCTCAGGTAGCTCAGGAGGCTATCCCCACCACGGTGGCCTCAGTTCCCTCCTCTACGGAGGCTCCTCCACCCCCTAAGGTGGTGGTACACTTGCCCAGGTCTGTTGTCCCAACAAAACAGGTGGAGCAGTACTTGGACCACCGTAAATGTGTTCCTGAACAGTGCGAGTGGTGTAAATCCTTGTACACAGCCATGAAGGCCCTCGACCAGACAGTGGTGGAGGAGGGTGAACTAGTACCTGAGGGTATGGTAGAGTTGGCCCTGGACTGTCTGCCCCCCAGTCTTTGTGAGATTGGTTCACCCATGGTGGCTTACAAATTATGCACACCGTCTTTGCAGTGTACCCGTGGCCTTCGTTTGACATGAGGCCGGTGGAGGGCCAGGACTTGATGGCGGCTCTGCCCAGTGACCTGAGACTCGCCTTTGCAGAGCTCAAGCCAGTTGGTTATTCCCAGACCTACACTGAGCTACTCGAGCAAGCTGTCAAGCAGGGAGAGTTTGACATGACTCCGTCGTCCAGCTGCTCTGTGATGTCATGTTTCCCACACAAGGACAGCACGGTCTTCGTGGGGCTGCAGTTACCAAAGTTCCCTAACGAGCTGAGGGCCAGGCTCACGCCCTTGAGGGTGCTGGTACCCATCTTGGGGGCCAGGTGGGGGCCTATCAAGGCCTTTCTACAGCTGTGGTGGTCCTACAGCAGCTGGCTATGTCGCCATAAGACTGCCAGTGGCTGGGTCTTCGACCCCCTCCGACAGGCTGTGGTTACTCTGTCCTACCCTGCCCAGTGCAGTAGGTTTTCAGCTGAGTTGGGCAAGGCTGCTGAGACCTGCCTGGCTATTCAGGTCAGCAGGAACTGGCCAGATCTGGTGTCCATGGTGGAGCATTTCCCAGTGTTTGGAACGAGGGGGAAGGATACGAAGAAGGGGGATTGGTTCACTTTGTGAAGGGTTTCCAGGATGGTTGGAGATGGGGCTGTGGAGTGAGGTGGGGATCCAGAATGGAGGAGGCCAGTTCTGATGTCCACTCCAGATTTCCAGTAATGACAGTTCTGGGTTCATGGTAGTCTTGCAGTTGTATTATCCAGGCATGGTTGCCTGTGTGTTAGTCACTTGATGACATTTCATCTGTGGGTGAATTTGTCTTATTCAAGGTTGACCAGGATCAGATGATAATGAGATAGGAGGCCCTTTGGGGATGTAAAAACCCACTTGCTTGTCCCAAGAGGTGGTGGACTTCCTGTTTATTGTTGTGTTGTTTTTGTGGAGGTTGTTGTTTTATTCTTCTTGGCTTCTAGGAACTGGGAGTTCCAGTCTTGAGGGGGAGATATGTAACAACCAAATGTTACATCCAAAGTTTTCCTACTGTTGATCTTATTATGAGTTCTTTAGGACAATTATTTGGGAATTTAGGAGGCTTCGACGTCTGATGGATATTGGGCCTGCTGAGATCTGTAGAATTTATTGTTCTACCCTCATTGGTCGTGGCCTGATCCACGTAGGGTACTTTGCATGGTTTTATTCAGTCAGTCATAGATTCTCTTTAATACCGTTGTACCTGGTGGATCTGGTTCCAGGTCATGGAGATTCCGTATGTGCTGGCTTTGTGTTGTGTTGAGGATTCGGAAGCTAAGATCTTATCTTGAGTGATTTTCACTTTTGATTGGTCCTCCCGGGTTAGGGCTGAGCCGACCCTGCGTGAATGATGACTTTTATCCTGTTTGTGGCGGCTGTGCATGTGTGCGTGTAAGAAAGCTAAAGCTATGGTGTAATTCAAGGGTTTCCTTGTTTCATCAATCAAACAACCCTTGCTAAAAGTCAACTATAACTTCAACAGATAGTCGACTTGGATATAACTTGTCTGTTGTGTCTAACAAGGGTGGGGACTCATTCCCTTAACTGTTGAAGATCCATCTTCATTGCTTCTCTGCAGACGTGAAGTTATCTGTCGCGACTCCAACCCAGGTATAAAGATCTTTTCACATCAATGTTGAAACTGAGGCTGTTGCAAACACAACATTTTTAGTCGTTACAGGAGTACTATGCTAATCTCATTAGAAAAATAATTACACAAAAGTTTAAACAAATATCGTCTGCATCATCCCCCAACAGTAGAGGATGAATTAATTAATCCCCCAACCGTTAAGCACTAGATGGGGATGTAATCCTCATCCGAGCTGTCCTCTACTGTAATGGCAGACGAGGCGGTAGTGTAGCGGCTATCCTCAGGACCAATAACCTCCACCTGCGGACTTCTACCCTGGCTAGCAACGGGCCGCGGGGCCCGTGGGGAGAAAACAGGAGCATACCCCTCGGGGAGGTGCTTATCGCAGATGGCAGCCCATTTCTCCTTGTCAATCATGCGGGCGCGGAGTACGGATAGTCCCAGAAGCCCTGCATCTTCGAGCAGTTGTGTCACATAGGTCCGGGTCGCGCCGCGCCGGTGCCCGGCGCGCGCAAGTTTGCCAGTGGGTTGCGATGGGACAAGGGGACCCTGCCAGAGGAGCCGGAGGTGTCTACCTGGTTGGCCCGTCTTAAGCCCCCCGGCAGGGCCCACATCGGTATTCACTTGGTCTGTGCGGGCAAGATGGCCGGCAAAGAGGAGGCGGCGGTGTTGGATGGTATGGGTGACAAGAGGGAGCTCGCAGTAGAGCTCGGCCCGGGTGCGGCGTTCTTGGTAGCGGACGCCGAGGATATGACGGAGCATTCGAGTGACGGTGCCGTCAAGCTGCTGGCTCAGCGCCTGGTCCAGGGTCCACGCCTCGCAGCCATAAAGGAGGATGCTGAGGACAAGGGCCTTGAACAGAATGCGCTTGCGTCGCTCACTCAGGTAGCGACAGGTCCAGAACCTGTCGAGGCGGCGGAGGGCCGCCCAGGCCTGGCCAATGCGGGTGTTCAGTGACATGTCGTCGGCCGTGGAGGGAAGCCAGCTGCCAATGAGCTTGAAGCGAGCCGCCGGGGGGACGAGGCTGCCGTCTAGCAAAGGGAGGGTGGGTGGGGCTATCCCAGCAGGGAAGCCGATGGCCATGACCTCCGTTTTCTTGCTGATCATAAGCCCCACCGCCCGCGCTTCCAGTGATAAGCTATCTAGCCACAGTTGGGCTGACTCTGGGGTTTCCACGAGTGTCGTGTCATCAGCGTAGATCAGATCGCTCAGGCGGTAGGGTGGGTCAACCCCGCCGTAGCTGGCGTACTCCGTGACCTCGATCCCCGGCGGGCGCCCCTCCACCCGGGCGAAGCGGGCTTGTGCACGCCGCATAATATAGTCCACCATAATGATGCACTATACTTTTCGTCCGAGGGTGGTAAAAAGGATCCGAGGCGTAAATTACCAGGTGGTAAATTACGCCTCGGCTCATTCTTACTATATACATCTCACCTACGATCCCACGCAGTAAGTTATCGCTGAGATCCTACCTACGACGCCGTAAGTTACGAGGTGGTAAGTTACGACGTGGTAAGATTCCGACGTGGTAAGATTACGACGTGGTAAGATTCCGACGTGGTAAGATTCCGACGTGGTAAGATTACGACGTGGTAAGATTCCGACGTGGTAAGATTCCGACGTGGTAATGTACGTACGGTAATTTACCACCTGGTAGTTTACGATCCCGGTACTCGGTCCCGTAGGTTACGACGTCGTATGCTTCTCGCGTACAGTACCGGTACTACACTATCATGTCGCTATGTCGTTCTGAATTGCAGTACGCATGTCACTTAGAATTTCACTGAAGGAATTTCACTTATCATTTCGGTCAACCTAACCCCTAACACCCATTTACCCGGGAAAAAAAAAATGAATGGCATTTGCAGCAAGGCTCATGCAAGACAAGTTTCTATTTCATAAACCATTTCATTATTACATGCAGGATTACATGTCATGCACAAAAATCCAACGCCTTCACAGAAAGAGCATATCAAGTCTTCTGACGACAATATCAAGTCAATATCAAAGTCGTGGCTTCTCTTCGTGGCTTGAAATACTGTTTCCATGCAGTGCTTAGGACAGCTCCGGGGATGTCGGCACCGCACAGAAGCTCCATCCGGGAGCAAGTGCGCCGGGGGAAGATGTTGTACATCCAGAGCTCGATATGTGCGGGATGCCGTCGTGTTGGAAACCGAGGTGTCTGCACAGAATTCCGCGCGCAGGCAGCTTGTGCCTTTACGGGGGAAGACCTGCGACACAAAAACCGTGTCCGGACAATGCAATACGGAGAAATGGCAACGGCAGATGGAGTCGGCTAAGGCCGCTTGTAAGGAAAGTGATTTTTAATGCACGAATAAATGTATAATGCATGCTACATCGCCATCGCTTGGGCGGTGAAAAGACAAGGACCAACCACATGCCCCCACCTACCCTTCGTGCATCCCGCCCTTGACGAGGCACAACCATGTGCCCCCACCTACCCTTTGTGCGTCCCTCCCTTGACAAGAAACAAGCACGTGCACCTATCTAACCTTTGTGCATCCCTTCCTTGGCAAGGAACAAGCACACCCACCCACCTACTCCACATGCATCCCTCCCTTGACAAGGAACAAGCACGATCACCCAGCTACCCACTAGCACGGCAGCAAGGCAGACCTTACAATGGCAAGTGATGTTTATCGGTAGAAACTGTTAGACAACTAGCAAACGAGCCAGCCGGTGAAGAGCAAGGCACGCATGCAAGGAATTTGTCGTTGCCTATGTCTACGCTTGTGTTAATTGTCACTGCAGTTGAAATCTGCATTTGCATCAGCAGGCCCGATCGAACCCCATGTCGCCACCCGCATTTCCACTTATACTTCACGGCCCCAAGTATTCTTCTCTTGTGCCTGCCTTTGCCCTAACTGTTACCCTAGCATCTGCCCTTGCCCCTATCCTTTGATCCCCAGTGTTTGCCGTTGCCCTCATCCTTCCCCTACTAGTGCCTGCCCTTGTCTTCATCTTTTCCCTTGTGCCTGCCCGTGCCCTTGTCCGTTCCCTCGTGCTTGACTTGT
The DNA here is from genome assembly GCA_009746045.1 of Mesostigma viride. Lineage (NCBI taxonomy): Eukaryota > Viridiplantae > Streptophyta > Mesostigmatophyceae > Mesostigmatales > Mesostigmataceae > Mesostigma > Mesostigma viride. The sequence goes on from RPFO01000246.1 coordinate 2,989,388, forward strand.
CCTAATCTCTTTCCCTTGCGCCTGCCCTTGCCCTTATCCGCTTCCCTTGTGCCTGCCCCTGCCCTTGTCATTTCCCTTGAGCCTGCCCTTTTGGCAAGCACAAGTGCCTTAATCCTTTCCTTGGCCTTGTGCTTGCTCTTCCAGTTTCCCTTTCCTGTGCTCGTGCGGTTGCCTTTGCTCTTACCCGGGTGCTTGCCCTTGCCGTTTACAAGCTGCATTATTGTCTTAGCAAGCTAGCAAGTGCAAACTGGCACTGAGCCAGAAATGCAAGCAAAGCAGCCAGTGTAAATAAGGATGGACGGGAACAGTAGAAAGCTAGAGCTAGGTGGCTACGGTGCTAGAGCTCATGGCAACAAGGTGGTCCCATTCTTGCTGCATATTGGGTGCGTTGCGTGGGTGGGATATTGCGATAGGGGGACATTCTTGCCTTGGTTGTGTTTTCACATGCACCCGGTGCTGGAATTTATGCGTGCAAGGGTGGCTGGTATCCCAACCAACAGCCCAAGAGGAAAAAGAGTGCTTAGAAAGCAAGAATGACTTTATGTTGGTAATAGCAGTGGTGGCGGCAGCAAAAACTGTTGTTGTAGATGCAAGCTACAACACTGCTGATGGTTTCTCACACTAATGTGGATAATGATAATGCATGCCACTTAACGGGACCATATAAACCACAACAAGAATAATCGTGAGAGCAAAAGAAAGAGGAGTACAAAACGGCCGGCTTACCTAGCTACAGCAAAAAAACTGCATGAAAAACAAGATAACTCACCTTTGTCGCAGCAGTGACCATATCAGACAGCTCACAAAAACTTGTTGATCCTTGAAACTTCCTGCTTGAAGGCAGCCACCAACGGTCTGGATTTTTCACCCCAGTCCTTCTCAACAGCCAAGGGAAAGGGAAAGAGAGAGGAGGGGTGCGGGAGGGACAAGAGAGCGGGGGTGGGAAGGGAGAGAGAGAGAGAGAGAGAGAGAGAGAGAGAGAGAGAGAGAGAGAGAGGAGAGAGAGAGGAGAGAGAGAGAGAGAGAGAGAGAGAGAGAGAGAGAGAGAGAGAGAGAGAGAGGGAGGGAGAGAGAGGAGAGAGAGGAGAGAGAGAGGAGAGAGAGAGGGGAGAGAGAGGGGAGAGAGAGGGGGAGAGAGAGGGGGAAAGAGAGGGGGGAAAGAGAGGGGGGAGAGAGAGGGGGAGAGAGGGGGGAAAGAGAGGGGGGGAGAGAGGGGGGAAAGAGAGGGGGAGAGAGAGGGGGAGAGAGGAGAGAGAGAGAGAGAGAGAGAGAGAGGAGAGAGAGAGAGAGAGAGAGAGAGGAGAGAGAGAGAGAGAGAGAGAGAGAGAGAGAGAGAGAGAGAGAGAGGAGAGAGAGAGAGGGAGGGAGAGAGAGGAGAGAGAGGAGAGAGAGGAGAGAGAGAGGGGAGAGAGAGGGGAGAGAGGGGGAGAGAGAGGGGGAAAGAGAGGGGGAAAGAGAGGGGGGAGAGAGAGGGGAGAGAGAGGGGGGAAAGAGAGGGGGGAGAGAGAGGGGGGAGAGAGGAGAGAGAGAGAGAGAGAGAGAGAGAGAGAGAGAGAGAGAGAGAGAGAGAGAGAGAGAGAGAGAGAGAGAGAGAGAGAGAGAGAGAGAGAGAGAGAGAGAGAGAGAGAGAGAGAGAGAGAGAGAGAAGAGAGAGAGAGAGAGAGAGAGAGTACAAGAAGTGCGGGTGGGGGTGGGAGAGGTGGGATGGAAGATTCACTACGTACGTTAGCAGGCGACTAAACTGCTACAATGACACAAAACCACGGAGCTAGGCCCTTAACTCCATCAGATCAGAGTGAAAACCCATGTTGAAACTGGGACAAATGCCATTAGAATGTTACTATGACCGTGGCTAGTAAACGTGAATTGACACCCAGGTTGTGACTTCAACGATTGGAGGCAACCTTGCCAAGTCTCCCAAATGCAGTCGGCTAGACAAGCTTCACAAAAAACGCAGCAAACATGTTAACGTTGCTAATATTCCAACGACGCGCATCCGCAGTCCGGCTGCCAATGAAGTCTTCTTGGTAGCCAGCTGTGCACAGAGGAACTCGTAACCGCTAGAGACGCCGATTTGCGAACAACTCATTACAATTACAAAGCGCAGGAAGCAGATGGCTATGCATCAACAATTACTTCCGCTCGCCCTCGTATTTAGCCAGGTCTATCTGCCCAAACTGGGTAAATGTTTTGCGATCGGTGAAATTGGCACTCTAGTGACTTACTTTCCCAGAAAGTGTCCATTCACACGACAACCGACTCACGCTCACACGTCGTGAGGAGTTGCCGATAGGATAAAGAAGCCGAACGATGAATTGCTGTACATAAATGCCACGCTAACGGCGTCGTGAACTGACTTCTTGCAATCACGATTAAAGTGCCCGGCCCAACAACAAATTGGCGACACACGACCCCGCAACTGGAAAAGAATTCTGGCCACATTGATATACATCGGTTTGATAAAGTAAAACCTCGCATTCGGTTCTGGCTAGCCTCAAACGCATGCGCCTTGAAACCTTTATCCTCCTGGCGGCCACAGTTTCTCGGTTCTCTTGTTCCGTTGGTCGTGCCGCTAGCGTGCCAGCCGCTCCAGTGCCTAAAATTCAAATTCGTGTTGTTCGAGAAAACGTTGTCGGGTCGGCGACGGCACGATGCCGGGCCGGGCTGCATGGGCCATGGAGGGTGGTGGTACACAAATACCGTACAGGTGGTACACAACTGCAGCCAGGACAACAGCCGGGCGCTGCGTACCTGCCGTGGGAAGGAGGGGGGTGGTACACAAATACCGTACAGGTGGTACACAACTGCAGCCAGGACAACAGCGGGTCCTGCCGTGGGAAGGAGGGTGGTGATACACAACTACGGTATACCGGCCTAGTACAGCCCGATGTAATTCCCGAGGGCCCACCTCTTTATCCCTACATGTAAATACCGACGGGCATAATCAACGACCTATATTACCAATAGCCGCCGCATATCAAACAGGTCGTATTCATGACGCCCGTCGAGGGCGATGACGGTGACGCCGTCACCGTCATCGCCCTCGACGGGCCAACATCTAAACTCTTCTCTTAACCCTTAAACCGTGTCCAACTGCCCTCTATAAATAGCGGGCAGTTGGCACTTTCCATGATAATGTCCACAAACCAACCTAATAATTATTTATGGCCCATACTAGGACCAAAGCACACACATATGTGGACCTCCTTGGGGGTCATGTCATTGGTCATATTGCAATGTCCTATGGGTGCTAAATATAGCACCCCCTGGCAGGGGGTGCGCAGGGTGCGAGACAAGAGACACATATAATGCAATATTGGATGTCAAATCTTATTTGTTGGTCCTGGATTGAACAAGGCAGTGAGAAAGGAAGCTAGAAAGGGCTCCTGAACACTGACATCATGGGGTGGAGCAGGGACCCAGCTGCAAGCTCTAAAAATAAATGCCCGCTACAAATAGCGGACAGTTTGGTTGGTGACGCCTGCTAGCATTACAAAGCTAAATTCTCATCCCGTAGCAACAAAAAACATCATGGATGATCAAACATGCTAATTACATCCTGTCCAGGCTGCAGAACATCCATCATAGCATATAAAGATAGGTAACCACGCCTATGCACAGTCACATTTGTACGTATCATAGCATGGTAAGGGCACACCCTTGAAACCACACAAGCCAAACACGATGCTCACTTCTCTCTTGTGCTGATGCTGTAATAAACAAGTGCAAGTAAGCCTAGCTCAATGACAGTGCTAGCTAGTGCTCCCTGTATGCTGGGCTTTATTATAGTAGCTGCTAACTGGCTATGGGGTGTCCTCTACTAACAAAACCAAAAAGCTAACCAAAACCTGGCCAAGATACCATCTTTCCAAAGAATGTAGGCAAGAAAACCCATCACAATACCATGCACAACATATCTAAGCATTACATCGATCGTTACTCTAGTATATAGGATGAAGACGCAGCTAACCATGAACAAAACGGATGCTAAACTGGGCGAAATGGGTGTACGCAGCCACCACGACAAACCATTACATAAAAGTAGTAAGGAGGGAAATTTAACACCACGAAACCTTAATAATAAGTCCGGGATTACTTACCGAGCGATAAAACCACTTTACCTCCTTCACGGCAGCGGCAGGGACTGCAAACTGCGCCAGGTCCAATTACAGCAAAAAAGGCTGGCTGACAGGTAGCAAGCTCATGACAGAAACGATGCCCCGAGGCTATTCTGGCCCACAGCGCTGATGAACTATGCGATATAATCATAAGAAAGTTAATCGTTGCGAAATATTCAATGATAAAAGGGCAAATACCAAGTGCTAGCTTCTCGGCATCCCCGTAGTAGTAAACGCGTGTTGACGCAATAAAAACCAGCCCGAGATGATTGCGCGCCTCGTTAGAGGTTGCGCAACTAGGTCTATAGCATCTTTATGACGTATAAAGTGTGCCTACAAAATTTGGAACGAGTCCGTGCATGAATGCTCCTGCGCCAGTCAGTTTTCTGCACCGCCATGGCCGCAAATCTGCACGGACGTCAATATTTTACATTCACGTTTTCGTCCCAAAAAAAGGGTACCCCTTGTACTTGGGTCAATAATTAGTCCCTGTGTACTTGTCAGAATATAGTGATGTTTAGGTACGGGACGCAGTACACATCTAGCTGAAGACGCCTGGCTAAAAATATCACGGAAATACCTACTGGCATTCGCGTTATTCTCACTACCAACTGTCCGCTATTTGTAGCGGACAGTTGGTACTGTCCGCTGCAAATATCAGTCAGCACGGTTTAAGGGTTAATCAACAATCTATATTACCAATAGCCGCCGCCTATCAAACAGATCCTATTCATCACGCGCGTCAACGCCCCGTCATCGCCCCGTCATCGCCCCGTGATCGCCATGCCGAGGGCCAACCTCTTTATTCGGAGTAATAGTCAACGACCTATATTACCAATAGCCGCCGCATATAAAAAAGGTCGTATTCATGACGCCCGTCGAGGGCGATGACGGTGACGCCGTCACCGTCATCGCCCTCGACGGGCCAACATCTAAACTCTTCTCTTAATCAACAAACTATATTACCAATAGCCGCCGCCTATCAAACAGATCCTATTCATCACGCGCGTCAACGCCCCGTCATCGCCCCGTCATCGCCCCGTCCGTCATCGCCCCGTGATCGCCATGCCGAGGGCCAACCTCATAACTCTTTATTGGGAGTAATAGTAAACGACCTATATTAAAAATAGCTGCCGCCTATCAAACATGTCCTTTCCATCACGCCCGTCGAGAGCGATGACGGTGACGGCCGTCACCGTCATCGCCCTGCCGGCATTGCCATACAAGAAGAAGCTCTCGATCCGAGGTATAGACTACCTCGGGTATCATCATCGTAATTGCTAGCATCGAGATCATTCATACCTACCGACGATGGCCAGCTGCAAAAGAAAAATGTCGACCAACAGACAGGACCTATCGCCGGGAACCCTCAAGGCAATAAGGGCGAGACAGGCTTTCACCGTTAACTCGTCGTCTGTCCCTGGTCCTAATTTTAGGACTGAGTTCAACTCAGTCCTAATTTTAGGACCTAATTTTGAGGTTTTGTAGAAAATTCGCCCCGGTCGGAATATTTGGCAGAAAATTTTTCTCAAAATTTATTCAAATACTACGTGAAAAGATCTTTCTTGGACATATTTTTGGGATTTTTTTGGATTTGGTTTGGGCGTCTAACCGTACGGTGAAAGTACAGGTGGTAAGGGTACATTTTCACGCGAAACGTGAGTTCCGGAAATGCACGACCTAGCCATGGCGGCTTGCGCCCATGCATGCAGTTTACGTTTTCGGACGATTTTGCGGGCCAAACCCAGGAAATAGATTTTTTATGTCCTAAAGATGATACAAGTGAATTTTAACCTCGCGGGGATGCGATTTGCTGGGTGTCGGCACTGTTCTTGCTGGAAAAATCTGCGATTAGGCAGGTCGACGGAATGGATTACTACAATTGATTCCCGGATCAAATCGAAGGGTTTATAGGTTTCTTTCTACCTTTTATCATGTATTGTCGTAGATTAAGTCTAGTGGCAGTAAAGATTTGATGATTTCGACCACTCTGTCACGTCATGGTTTGTGTGCCGCAAAGTGCCACTTTTGCAGGCACCGCCTGGGCCAAGGTAACGCCAGCCGTGCCAGGTAAAGCTGGAATATCGCTGCTTCATCGTTTCTTGGTATTCTTACATGAGTTTAAGCTTGCGATGCGCTGTCAGTTTTGAGTCTTGCTGCTCTTTCTTGACCGTTGCCTGCCCCTCTCTAAAACCATCTTTTTAGATGATCTTACCAGGCATTTGCCTTACCGTAGCGTGGCTGTACAAGGTTTTAGGTGCTGAATGGGTTAAAACACTTTCATAGATGTTAGTTATTCTCTTGCTATGTTCATACTGCATGATTGTGTGGTCATGGGCTGCGTCAAGGGTACTGTCAAGCTTATACGGGTGAGTGAAAAATCATGGTGATAAACCACTGTCATCATGTGCCAGCAGGTATCTTGGCCATGTCATGGCAAGGTAATACAGTTTTATCCATGTCCATTCTTGTAAAGAACAATTAAATGTGACTAACCTACCCATTATATCGGTGGTTATTACTTATAATACATCCCTTTGTAGCTACATATCCATACGCATTCCCTACATGTATGCATAGGCTTTCACACATACTAAGGTACAATATAACTGCAATATGATGATGCAAGTATGTTTTCCTATTATGCCTGAAGGGAAATGGGCTGATTGACATGGTTTGTGGCCACGCTACTATGTAGTATGACCGCACTTACATGCTTGCAAATTGCTAGCATGGCCCAGTCCTATGTATAGGACTGGCAGTATTTGGCGTGTTTCAGGCAGTGCCAGTGGCCAAATTGAGTCCAGTTTTTTGCCACAGGTCAAGAACTATATTGTTGACATGCCTGTATTTTTTTAACATGCATATGGAATTTATTCAATTTTTGCCACTCATGCTTCCACACAAAAATGCAAATTCGCCGACGGTGCTATACATCAATGTAATTTTTAGGAGTTTGGGTCAAGTTTTCACTGATGTAGTATTTTTGCCAGGAAGAGGACATCAAATACTCCATAGACCCACATCTAAGCATCTTGGATGGACCCCCCACCTAGTCACTACACACGGTTGAAAAAGGTCAACTCAGTCCTATTATTAGGACTGAGTTGGGACAGACGACGAGTTAAGTAAAGTTGTCCACATCGTGCTAAGGAATTTGTGCTAATCTATGAGTACCTATATGGACACTTTGTCGCATTTTTTACATGGCAAATAAGCGATGTATGTGTCATGTAGGCTGCCATTGGTGCATGCATGCATGGGCCAGCAATGATGGTCAGAGGTACATTGTGCCTATGAGATAACCATCGATTTGTTGATCAGCAAGTGATTCATTACGTGAGACAACAATATGTTTGGGGGCTAAGCTTCTTACATTGGTCACATTAATTAATTAATTAATTATCAACATCGCTCCGTTGGGAGTCAATGTAGCGCATATCCCTGAGAAGGGGCATATGGCTTTTAATACATCCTAGGCTACTTCATGCAAGGGTGGGAATGTAAGCTACCCTTGCTCTAGGTGCACCAGGGCACCTGCACCCTCATGGTCTATCACGCTATGCCCGGGTAAGGGGGGAGCATGCCTGTGAGGGAGGAAGATCAGCATGGCTATACAAGAGCTAGGACATGGCTTCTCGACAGAGAGCATCTCTCTGCATGGCATACTCATGGCGAAATTCTTAATGCAACATCCATGGGGGGGTCCCATTATAGACATGGCTTGGCTAAACATAGCCAGGGCGTAGCATGGCTGTACTAGGCTATGGCTGGTTGTGGACCGTGCGTTGGCGGCACGTGACTAGGTGTGTTGGCACAGCTAGGCAAACAGTCTAGGCATGGCTGCCTTAGCGGCAGTGACGCCAGGTTACAATCTAGGGCTATTGCTATTCTAGCCCGCTGGGGGCGTCCACATCTTGTGGTTGATCATCAGGTCCCCGCCCCTCCAGTACACCTTGGGCTTCTGGGGGTCCTGCTTATGGCGGAGGTATTCCGGCCACAGGTCGCGTCGCTGCTGTTGCTGAGCGGGGGTGAGGTCGTCATCCAGCGTCCAGGTGAGGTCGTGCAACCGCTTGCGACGAGAGAGGAACCGCTGCTTATCCTCAGGGGAGGGGAAGGTGAGGAGGACTGGTGGGGGAGCCGCCTTGTCCCGTGAGTGGGGAAGGCGGTGGCACCCGCTCAGTGCTACCTCACCTACCAGGCCCATGAGGGTAAGAAGCTGGTTCTTGAGCTCGTCAGCAAGAGAGGTTGACGTCTCACCTGGCTTCTGGGGGAAGCGACGTAGCACCACTCGGCACTCGCGGCGAGCGCGGTCGGTGACCTCCCGTTGCTGGGCCTGGCGGTGGTTCTCCAGCTCCTGGAGCTTTGTGGCGATGGCGTCGGTGGTGGAGGCGGTCGCTGACCGCAGCAGGTCCGCGTAGGAGAGCGGCGGGAGGTCGCCAGCATCCTGCCGGGGTGGCTGGGATGCAATGGTGGCCGTCTGCTCCGCTATCTTGGGGACCTGTGTGGCCAGGGCCTCGGTGTGGGCGGTGATGGCCTCAAGCTTCTTCAGGAGCACGCCACACTTTCCCTCCACCTGGTTAAGGCGAGAGACAAGTGTAGCATGCTTTTCCGAAGCCTGCTCCGCGGTGTGTAGCGCCGTGAACTGGGGTTGGAGCTTGTGGACGACCTTGGTTTCCACGTTGGAGACCCGGGCCTCGACCTTGTTGAGCGTGGTGTTCAGCGATGTCAGCTGCTCGGCCAGCGGCCAGGTCACGTGCTCCTCCAGCACTGCGCGGAGGTCATCCTTGCAGAGGGAGGGAGCCGATGGGGCAGCCGGCTGTGCGAGGCTGGCGTTGATCGCTCGGCCGATGTCGCCGACGCTGCGCTGGTAGTGGCTGGTCAATGTAACGACTAAAAATGATCATCATCATCATCCACAGTCCAATATGAAAGATCTTTTTACCTGGGTTGCTTTCCTGAGTTGCAGAACTTCAAGTATCCGAGCAACGTTGAGATGGAAATTCCACAGCACGTGATTTAGGGAATCACACCCCTTGTAGACACAAAGACAAGCTCGTGTGTAGACGACCTCTGTGGAACTGAAGGACGTCTATAGCCAAGGGGCTCTTATGGATTGGACAACAAAGCCAAGCTTTATTATACCATGGTGAATCAAAACCAACGTCGCAACAATGGCGACCCCACGTCCTTGATATCGACGTGCTTGTCGAACTTGCTCCAACCTTAGCCTGAAGAGAACCAATCAGAACCATGGGATTCTATACAAGATCTTCGTATCCATCCTAGTCACACAGAACAGAACAACACCACACACAGCCTGGCAGAATCTTTCCATGAGATCCTAAATCTGTCGTAAGCACTGAAGTCCCAAAGGAGCATTTAAGACTCAATAGTACCAACTAACAAACTACAACCCCACGTGGATCAGGCCACGACCAATGAGGGCTCCTATCAGTAGTATCAGCCAACAAACTACAACCCTACGTGGATCAGGCCACGACCAATGAGGGTTCCTATCAGTTGGTTGACAAAGTATCAGCTCCAAGTACCGTCGTCTTAGAAACCTCATAACTTTCTCAATACTGATCCAAAAGTCCTCAAATAAAAGCCAAACATTCACAAAACAAAGGATGTAACAACAAAGTCATTTTTGCTTGTTACATATCTCCCCCTCAAAACTGGACCTCCCAGGTCCAATAGCCAACTCTTGAAGGCAGAGGAACATTGAACAGAAATCCACCATCTCTTGGGAAAAGCAGATGGGTTTTTACATCCCTGGAAACAGGGCCTCCTATCTCATAAACATCTAGTCACAGGTTTCTACAGCAGACAAGTCACTACCTTATCTACTATAAATCCAGATAAACACATCTCATAATACAAGGTCTTCCATTCAGCATCCTGGAACCTGGAACTCTGGACTGGAACATCAGAACTGGACTGGAGCCCCCCCATCATCCATCCTGGAATCCCCCCCTCACACCACAATCCAAAGCCCCCTTTCCTTCTCAGCCCTGTTCCTCACAGGCTATACCAATCCCCATTCAGGCCATCCTTGCCCTTGAGTCCACACATGGGAAACTGCTCCACCATGTGGGCCAACTCTGGCCAGTTCCTGCTGACCTGCAACACCACGCAAGTCTCAGCAGCTCCTGCCACCATCTGGGCAGCATAGCGAAGGCATGCCCCTGGATAGGAGAGGAGCACCACAGACTGACTCTCAGGGTCCATCACCCAAGTAGAGGACGTCTTGTGCCTGCTCACCCATGATCTGTACGCCCACCAGAACTGCAGAAAGGTCTTGACCACCGACCACTTAGCACCTATCAGAGGCACCAGCACCCTTAGTGGCGTCTGACGGACCTTAAGTTCCACAGTGTACTTGGGCAACCCTGGATTGCAAAAGAGGTTAGAAGTCTCCAAAGGAAAACACCTTCTGGCAGAGCTGGAGGAAGAAGGAACCAAATCAAAGTCACCCTTCTGAACTGAAAACTCCAACAGCTCCATGTAGGAAGCCTCTCCCATACTCACTGGCTGCAACTGAGTAAATGCCTCCTTCAAGGCCTCAGGTAAGGCTGCCAGCATGACCGGCCCCTCAGCAGGCCTCATGTCAATCTCAGGTCCTGGTGACAATGCATACATCCTATGCAGCAGATGAGCCACAAAAAGGGGAGCCACTCTCATACAGGCTTGTGTGCAGCTGAGATAGGACCTCCTCCACATAGCCTTCAGAGCTCACCTCCCCCTCCTCTCTGTTGAGTGCAGCCAACGCCTTGGCCAAAGTCTCATAGTGGTCACAGGGGCCCGTGCAGTTCCTATGATCCACATAGGCCACTCAGCAGCACCAAGGTAGAAACCTCCAGGTATATACTATTGGTCTGGTACACGAAGACGTGCATGCAGAACATGACCCACGTGTCTTAATCATACCAGGAATCAAGCCCTAGGTGAACCACTCCATATGTCGAGGGTACAACACAGAAGTCACTCTCCATGTGCCATCCAAGCTCAGATCCCCTCAACCATCCTCAGAAACTGGTCACCAAAATCTGGATGTCATCTCAGCTTAGTCCAACCAAACTCCCACCAGAGTCCATCCCACTCAACTCAGATCCCCGTCGGATTCAATGAGTCCACATGAATCCAAGAAGGAGTAAACAGGATCAAGGCACCTAAGCCAAACAAGGCGAGGCCACTCCATGTTCTGGGACACCACCCTCCCTCAGCTAGAGTCCACGGGTGAAAGACAAGCCTGACATTCCCAGGGATAACGGGTCATCCACAGGGATCCATGCCACGAAATACTGACAACTCTCACTGCTTGATCAGGGCAGGAAGCAGAGTGTCATGTAGCAAGGCTAACCCTCTATACAGCCAACCCCCATAACTAACTGGGCTGCCAGGGTCCAAGGCTCATCAAAGCTAGTCACCACAGCACACCCAAAGATTCCAGCCCTTCTCAAGGGAAGAGGTAGTCAGGGACAGATGCTGTATCACCACAACAGAGTGGCAGGTAACCGAGCCATAATAAATCCCCAATCCATCCCAACTGGGGACCTCCCTCAGATCACCAACAGGTCATAGCAGGCTGGGTGGATTCCAAGAATGCTCAATCCTAACACAGGGGCTGGCGTGAGCTTCTGCTGCAGCAAGTCCAAGGCCTGCTGACACCCGTCAGTCCACGCAAACTGGAACGAGGAAACGTCAACAGCGCCCCAGGTGGAAGTGCAGTCACCAAGAGGCAGGAGCAATCCAGCAGGAAGACGTCGCCAACAGGGTCGCCTCAGGAAGATCAAGGGTATCTCAGAAGTACACCCATGATGAAGAGAGGCCGTGGACAGGGTTGTCACCAGTGGGTACCCGTCAGCAGGTTGGGGAGGTGCCACAAAGCACAGCCAAAATAGCCCACCGATGGCCAGCGAAACCAGGATACCACATAGTCAGGGATCTATGAGGTGAGCCCGACAGGATGAACTGAAATCCCAGGGTGAATCCACGCTATGATCCTCACAGATCTCCTCCCCACCAGAACAAAATTCCCCCCCTCCAGTCGCACCAAAGGAGTGAGAGTGAGGTAAAGCCACATCTCCTTAGTAGCTAGTACACTCAAACCCATAGCCAGTGGCCTATGATAATCACAAGGCACACTATTTCTCCATAAGATGCCTGGGAAAACCATCCACAGCCTTGAGAGGGATAGCAGAAGATCAGTAATGCCTCACCAGCATTATGAACGGTATGCCCCAACTTGTAAATCGTAGCACACGCTACCCCCATGCAAGGGCTAGGTGCAGCCCAATCCCCTGCACGCCCTGCTCCCCACACAAATCCCCCTCAGCATAACTGGTAAACTGGAGACTACCAGCATGCCTAATAATTCCACCCCTCTGCGTAGAATAAGCTGTAATAATCCTGGTATCAGCTTCCCAAGATTGACAGCATGACCTAGCAGGAACAAACGCCATGGGATACGCATGAAGACAGAGGCCCAGCCAACCAGAGAAGGGTGGGGGAGGCAAGTCTCTCAGCCCACTAAACCACTGGTGGCCTGCAGGGTCGCTCTATTAAGACGTCCTATGCACCTCATGACTAAAGATGGGGTGGGAACTACAGCATCCAAGACAGAGTTGCATACAAGGCAGCTTGAGAGCAGACTGAAAGCAATCACCAATCAGCCAACTGATGTGCCCAAGCTTGGCAGGGCCCCAGCAACAACATCACTCCCCGCATCCATCCAGGTGGCACTACCATGCAAGGTAATGTGGGCATTAGGATCGAAGGAGCCCAAGACAAGGTTGCACAAGTAGGGCAGCGTAAGGGTATGCTGGATGAGGCCATCAGTCATCAAACAGATACACCCTCAGCTTGGCAGGGCCCTAGCAAGTAGACTGAACCATGTCCCCCTAGTCAAAGCATGGAAAGTAGTATCCATGTCCGTGGACCACGTAGACTGCCAAATGGTATTAATGTCAGTGTACCACGGATACTGATGCACATGAGGCAGGTTGTAAGGGTGGTAGAGGGCTGAATGGGTCCCCCAACTAACCCACACCTCTAAGCTCATGTGAGCCCCCGCCCAGCACCAAGTAGTCCAACTCCTCAATTAAGAGTCAACGGAGTGGGCACCATTGTCATCACTGTCATGCCAAAGATTCCAGCCGGCCCCACAGTTGTAGCTCCGTTGATCCCGCCCATCATCCAACCCACAAGGACATCCTACCCATGCAAACATGATGCCAGACCCCCCGTGCAAGCAGTCCCATTCATACAACCATCATGCTGTGCAAGCAATCAGCTCAAGGGCGGATGGTGTACTATCAAGACAACAAGCCATCCTGGCACCATGCAAGCAAGAATAAGTCCATAGCAGGGCAAAGCAAGGGTAGGAGGTTACTCATCTGCACAAGGCTGGCTTGATGTCCACCAGCAGGCAGGACCCAACACAGCGTCAGAGCAGGCACCAGCATTACAGATACGCGTCACTTGGGCGTCCCCAAGTCACCAGAGTCGCCAGCGGCCACCATGCAGTGTTTGATGAAGTCTCCACCATTGAATGCTTGCAGTCGCCACCATGAGTGCTTGCAGTCACCACCAACAGCACTAGTCCACCACAGAACAGGGCTACTACCAAGTGCCAGGTAGCCAGAACTCCTAAGCCGGAGGAGCACAAGGGCCTGAGGTGGTCCAACAGCCAGCAGAATTGCCCAAAAGTCGAAAAAATGGGCCTAAAAACGCCTTGACCAGTGTCAAAAATTCTGATCTGAGAACTATATCAGATATATTCACAGATAAGAACTATGACAGCAGCCCTGGTGTCCATACTTGCTGTCCTAGTGCACCTCCTAGGCCCAACAGGGACCATCTGCCAACAAGCAGTGGTAACCATCATGTCCTGGGAGAAGTATGCGTGGTCACAATGGTCTGGCGCAGGTAAGGGCCCCAACTGGCAAGTGACCCACACCCCACTTGTAAAGGGACGTTGTCAAGCAAGTGGTCCACCCCCTCTGGGAACATGTGTCAAAGGACACCGTCTAGCAAGTGGGCAACCCATGCAAGAGACACCTGGTAACTCATGGGTGCACGTGTGATACCCTCTAGGGGACAACCCACTGCAGGTATCCCGATGTCCCCTAAAGGATGATGTGGTGGCATCTACCATGCCATATGCCTCCATGATAGCATCTGGCACCCCTTTGGCAGACCTGGGATATCCACTCCCCCGCAGAAATTTCCTCAGGGTAACTAGACACAGCTGTCCAAGTATGATAGTGGAAACCCCGTAAATGCTGTTGTTCTGCCCTGGCATGTGTGATGCCGTCTGGAAATTACATTGCAGACATCCAGGATGTCCACTCCCCGCAAAAAATTGCTCAGGGTAACCAGACGTAGCTGCCACCAATCTGGACAACTCCTAGGGAGCTCGCCCTACCCATAGTACCATGATGATAGTGGGAACAACACAAATGCCGTTGTTCTCCTCCCCACCAAAACCAAACCACCATACACGTGGGAGGAACCAAAGCTCAACCTAGAACGCCTCCACTGTCATGATGCTCAACAAGAAAAGGAAGAGTTTCCCCCACAACTGAAACAAATGTTTGGCGACGCGTGAATTAAGGACGTGCCACAGTCCTTAAACAGCAAGGGTAGGCTGCCCATGCACCGAAGAAAAGGATCCTGAAAGATTGTCAAGTGAGTGCAAAAGGAACCTTGCGTAAAAAGGGCAGCCATGAATCCCTACTGTCCGCTCATCCGGAGCCACCCTCAAAAGACACGAGGTGTAACCTGAGCCACACCGTAAAAATGTCGTCAAAGAAAAGCAGTGCACCGGGAAAAAAAAAACAACCTTAGACGGCGACGTCGTCAGGCGGTCGCGGTGGTGGTCGTGCGTGCAGCCGCAACCCGGAAACCGGGTGATAGGTGCCGTCGGCAGCAACAGTGCGTCGGCTCAGCCATAACCCGTAGCGCCATGTCAGCCTGGCCGAAAACA
Organism: Mesostigma viride; assembly: GCA_009746045.1. Lineage (NCBI taxonomy): Eukaryota > Viridiplantae > Streptophyta > Mesostigmatophyceae > Mesostigmatales > Mesostigmataceae > Mesostigma > Mesostigma viride. The sequence goes on from RPFO01000246.1 coordinate 3,004,499, forward strand.
GAGCCTGCAGGGAAAAAAGACAGCTCCTAGCAGGATTCTGGAGCCGGACCTGCTGAGCTACTGGCCCAACACTCCGCATTGCCCTGCTCGAAACGTAGCAACACTTGCGTAATGCCGATATATAAAGATGTTTGGAGCTAGGCAGAGACTGCGGCGTCAGCAGCCACGACAGACAGGGCGGTGGTCGGACTTCAGCACGATGCGGCCAGCCAGCCGAAAGCCCGTAAGTAAGGACGCTTGTCAATGAAATATTGCACGAATTTAAAGAAAGGGACGGTGACTTAGTGGTGCGTTAATAATGGCTTATGCAACACCCTTTTCTAGGGAGAGGTGAAGGAGAAGAAGGTCGCCCACTGCCCACACCTGGTTCCGTAGGGATGAAGGTGATTGTGTAACCCGCCTCACTTCAGTCATAGAAGTACGATTGAAATTAAGTTGACGCCGTGGAGTATGAGTAGTTGTCTCAGCACCTTCCCTAGCAATGGGTTCAAGAGATGATGACGGGTCGCTTGCACCTTGATTAATAGGGGGTAAAGGTGATTGTGTCTTCGAACTACTCATACTACCACATGAAGTCGCGATCGTCTGCCTAGTAGAGACAACGGTTACGGCTGACTTCTAGTGTTACAGAGCAAGACAGTCACATCAGGATGTGTCTCAGTCTGTAACACCGTAAGTTTTCCGCAACTCTATGAATCTTCTCGGATGACAGACATCTGATCAACGTTGTACTACCCGGAAGGTTACAACTTCAAGAGAAACACCAAAGTAGAGATCCCCGATACCAATGTAACGACTAAAAATGATCATCATCATCATCCACAGTCCAATATGAAAGATCTTTTTACCTGGGTTGCTTTCCTGAGTTGCAGAACTTCAAGTATCCGAGCAACGTTGAGATGGAAATTCCACAGCACGTGATTTAGGGAATCACACCCCTTGTAGACACAAAGACAAGCTCGTGTGTAGACGACCTCTGTGGAACTGAAGGACGTCTATAGCCAAGGGGCTCTTATGGATTGGACAACAAAGCCAAGCTTTATTATACCATGGTGAATCAAAACCAACGTCGCAACAATGGCGACCCCACGTCCTTGATATCGACGTGCTTGTCGAACTTGCTCCAACCTTAGCCTGAAGAGAACCAATCAGAACCATGGGATTCTATACAAGATCTTCGTATCCATCCTAGTCACATAGAACAGAACAACACCACACACAGCCTGGCAGAATCTTTTCATGAGATCCTAAATCTGTCGTAAGCACTGAAGTCCCAAAGGAGCATTTAAGACTCAATAGTACCAACTAACAAACTACAACCCCACGTGGATCAGGCCACGACCAATGAGGGCTCCTATCAGTAGTATCAGCCAACAAACTACAACCCTACGTGGATCAGGCCACGACCAATGAGGGTTCCTATCAGTTGGTTGACAAAGTATCAGCTCCAAGTACCGTCGTCTTAGAAACCTCATAACTTTCTCAATACTGATCCAAAAGTCCTCAAATAAAAGCCAAACATTCACAAAACAAAGGATGTAACAACAAAGTCATTTTTGCTTGTTACAGTCAAGATAAACAGGCGTTGGCTTGGTTCGTCAACCTGGTAGAGCCAGGACATGTCGCGGTAGTCGATAGCCGCCCCCCCCTTCAGGGCCACGAAGAGCTTCCGTTCCTGTACGAGGAACTCGAGAACCTCGACGCATTCCTGCGGCGACAGTTTCTGCCACTCGACGAGGGAGAACATTCCGTCGCCGGGCAACACTACAATACGCTTCCGCGGACACCTTTTTCAGCGGGGAAAGTGCCCCCGGGCTTTCGGTGCAAATTCTGCAAGCGCTGCGGAACTTAGATACTAAAATTTCGTTTTTGGTTCGTACCGTACAGCCAATCATTTTGCGCCCGGATCAAATTGTGATCTGGGCACTGAACACGAAAATTTCAGCGGAACATACGAAACACCAACGCAACTACAGAAAATTTTCAGTGACGAAACTGTAGTACCGTGTACCCAAGCAAAATGTAGTAGGACTTCGCTAAATTCACGTTCGGAATTTTTCCCCGCAAGATTCCCCCGCAAGATTCCCCCGCAAGATTCCCCCCGCTAGGTTCAGGCTCCAGTCGATGCTCGCCAAATGGCGCAAAAAAAGAAACATATGTTAAAATCAACGGTGCGAATCCTCGTTACCGCTCGGGTAACATTCTCACTCATTTCGCGTCTCCTACGAACCGTATTGTAGTGAAGAAGTGGCTCCATTTGTGGCGATCGTGGCATGGTTTCTTGGGTTCAGGCGAGGCGCTTGGCGAGGGTTTGGCGGGTAAGCCTGTCGGCTGAACAATGGCGAGGGCGAGAGGGTTGGGCTGGGCGCTGGGAAGCTGTGCCAGCTCCTTTTCCAGCCCTCGTTTTGCTTTGGTAGTCGTCATAGCTGGTCACGTGCGTAACTTTGTCTATACTGCGTGGCAGCCGTAACCGTTTATACTGGCAAGTGCGTCTTAGAAAGGCGCATCGAATGCAAGTGGGCTGACCGAATTTGGGGCTCAGACGCAAAAGATCTGAACTCCGCCGTCAGCCATACCGCCGTCAGCCATTCTCGTGCAGGCCAGACCAAGCTTTGTGATCTATTGGTCACATGGCCCGCCATAATTGTTTTCTTATGTGTTTAAGGTTAGGGCTCTGTTCATGACTGAACGTCATGAACGCGCTCTATTCATGACATTGATTAATTGATTTTAATTAGTCTCATGTCCATGTTGGGGGACCGGGATCTCTGAATTCCCCAAAGAAGATATAGTGGAAGTCACCCCAAGACGTCAATATCCGTCAAGACGTCAATAACTACATGTATGTCCACAGCTCAGCTAGTAGTCTAAAATATGGGCCTCGAGCTACTCTTGCACGCAAGCAATGCCTATCATCAAGGATTAATTAATGCCTATCAACAAGGAGACAATCATGCTTGTTAAATTTCCTAGGACCCACAACTGGGGGGTCGTAATCTTTGACAATGTCCGCCTGGGCAACGCTACTAATCCTACATATCCGAGGTCCCATGTCTGAATAAGAGGGGTTGAGCGGATGACGCCAACAGTGTCTGTGCTCTGCATGTCAGCTAAAATCATATTGCGGAGACAAACATATGGCGGTATGTCCAATGTTGGCCACTGCGTCGCCTACACTATACTATAAATTTACGGCCCGTACACGTATACGGAAATTTTTACGGGCCGTAAATTTTACGTTCGTACGCATATACTATATTTCAAAAAATATAATTACTTACAGCAGAGTGAAATCACTCAAACCAAAGCAAACGCCCAGCTATAAACCTATATACAGAGCCATGTCAAAGCTCTATACTACGATAAGACCATAAGTACGCATATACTTACCACTCGTATACTGGCCGTAAAATTTACTACCGTATACTTTTTCTCGTATACGGCAGTTAAGTTTACGGTAGTAAATTTTACGGCCAGTATACGAGAAAAAATTTACGGTAGTAAATTTTACGGCCAGTATACGAGAAAAAATTTACGGTAGTAAATTTTACGGCCAGTATACTAGAAAAAGTATACGGTAGTAAATTTTACGGCCAGTATACTAGAAAAAGTATACGGTAGTAAAAGTTTACGGCCAGTATACTGGACAAGTATACGGGCCGTAACCTTATGATTTGTCCAACCTAGTGTATTGTGATTTGCGTTGTCATTTGACTTCATGGAAACATCATGTGGCAATAATTCAAATTAATTAATCAATTATCAATCATTCAAATTAATGAAGAAACACATTATACTACTAAGAAACACACTAGTTGAATTAACCCTTATCAATCATTCAAATTTCCCAGAGCATCAGCTCAACGACGTACGCGAAAATATGCCGAGCTATGGCTGCCGAGAATGCTCATAACTTTCGACTCAGGCCATGAAATTTAGTCGGGTTTGTTGCATTCGACTCGTCTTCTGATGACAAACACGCTGGTATAATTTCCGGCAGCTATCGTCCCCGATTTCGTACGTTCTCGACCTCGGCCTGCCCAGCAGATATCGCTATTTTCGACTCGATATGGCGGCATTCCCTTCGTGAATAGCACGCCTGCGCCCCCCGCCCCAGCATTCGACATCTTCCCCGTAGCTATGGAGGCCCCAACAACACCTGCCGCCCCAGAAACCCGGTCGCTGGACGACGTTCTTGCCGCAGCCAGCCCTTTCGTCGGCATCGCTCCCGCCGCTCCCAAGTAGCTAAAGGAACTTAGGTAATGCAACGAGGGAGGGAAGCTAAGCAAGGGAGGGGAGGAAAGCTACCAAGGGAGAGGGAGGAAAGGGAAGGGCATTAAGCTATGGGATATGGGAGGGGAGGGGAAGGAAGCTAAAGGAACTTAGGTAATGCAAGGAAGGAGGGAAGCTAAGAAAGTGAGGGGAGGAAAGCTACTAAGGGAGAGGGAGGAAAGGGAAGGGCATTAAGCTATGGGATATGGGAGGGGAGGGGAAGGAAGCTATAGGAACTTAGGTAATGCAAGGAAGGAGGGAAGCTAAGAAAGGGAAGGGGAGGAAAGTTACTAAGGGAGAGGGAGGAAAGGGGAGGGAAGCTAAGATGGGAGGGGAGGGGAAGGAAGCTAAAGGAACTTCGGTAATGCAAGGAAGGAGGGAAGCTAAGAAAGGGAAGGGGAGGAAAGCTACTTAGAAGGGAGAGGGAGGAAAGGGGAGGGAAGCTAAGGGATGGGAGGGAAGAGGAAGGAAGCTAAAGGAACTTAGGTAATGCAAGGAAGGAGGTAAGCTAAGAAAGGGAAGGGGAGGAAAGCTACTTAGAAGGGAGAGGGACGAAAGGGGAGGGAAGCTCAGGGATGGGAGGGGAGGGGAAGGAAGCTAAAGGAACTTAGGTAATGCAAGGAAGGAGGGAAGCTAAGAAAGTGAGGGGAGGAAAGCTACCAAGGGAGAGGGAGGAAAGGGAAGGGCATTAACCCTTCAACTGTCAAAACTCGAACCACGAGAACGGACTGAGTTTGGGTATCTTTGTGCGCCTGAGAGTAACTAGCCAAATAACATTTTCTGGCCCACCCTTGGAACCAAGCATGCTTTTATATCAAATAATGTTTGGGAAATTTGGTTGGTCACATATCCATGCCCTACACCTGCTAAAAATAGCACCCCCCTCAGGGGGGTACAGTGCACATGGGGTTGGAGACATATATAATGCATTATCGACCATTTACACAAATCAGTTGGCCCTGGCCTTTTAAAGGCAGGTTATTATAATCATAGACATGCCATCAATGCATTCACAACATGAAATGTCACAAAACTGTGGACGCTAGCTACAAAATGGCCAAAGCCAGCTGGCACCGTTATAACGGTGCCAGCTGGCAGGGGTATAAATGGTAGCATAACAACACAAAACTTTATTCCAATTGGCATGAAACAACAAGGGATGCCCAATTGGGCATCATGCACCATACCCAGGTGATAAAACAAGAGACCATGCCATATAACACATGCCAACATGCCGCAAGGGGCCAAAATGGCACTAGCGCGCGCGTGCGGTATACATAGCGCAAGACTAGCCAAGGGTGTAGCTAACTGTCAATTGGGCTACCTGGCTATGTGCCAGACTACGGATTGCGCCTCTGGGTGCGCAGATCCTGCCTCCTACAAGGCCCTGTCAGCTGGGTGCCAGCTGCCAACGTGCGGGTCGTGCGGCCATTGGCCTCAGCCCATGCGCGGCCAGCCGGGCTGCGGGCTGACAAGGGCTGCATGGCACGCTGGCGGCGGGCGTCGTCGTCGTCGACGCCAGCCACTGGCCCAGCGTGGAAGCTGAGATAAGCCAGCATATAAGACACAAGACCATGCTAAAAAATAGGTGAAAGGCTCATTAATCAAGGCCTCAAGCGCGCGCGTCAAAGGGGTGGCAAGGAGCTACATCACTAACCCACCCGATGAATGACAAAACACCTCCACGTTCTTTGCAACAATAAAGAAAACAAAATGAACAAGTTGGTAATGCTTCCATGCAAACAGGTATTGGGTATCTCCATGTTTGTCACATGCAATGGATGCAAAATCAGAAGGTGGGCGTTGGCCAGCAAAACAAGAAGCCATGCCTAAAACTGGTCAGAAAAGAACTTGTCTCGGGCTGTTTGAGCCAGGAAAAGCATTGGGTAATCACCTTTACCATATTACTAACCAATACCAACCGTTATCACGCTATTTCCGTTGCAGCCTCAGCTAACAGCGACCAAACATGGTCCAAAATCTGCTTGACCTGATGGTATTCCACAACTATGACAAGCCGATGCGTAGAGGGAGCAAAACAACAAAATGACAATCACAAGCCCTCGATTATAACCCTAATATTAGTTATAAACGATAATACAACCATATACGGTTAACGGAACACGCTAGGAGGCTAGAACGTACCAGGTCGGAACAGCAGATTACCTTTCCTGCGGGAGCCAGCACGCCCGATTCATGGACGTAGCCTCGAGCCTTTCCTGGCTGCCAATTCTAGCAAATCTGGTTGGGAACAACGTCAAAGGTTTATCCATGCGCAAATACCTCGAAAATTTCCGCCTAGCAACATGCAGCACTCGCACTGTCACCGCCTGGCCGCTGACATGATTTGCTGCGCCGACCAGCACCCCGATGACCCATCTACGCATCTTCAAACGTTCCATGGCTGGGGATAAAACGTTTTTAGGACTTGAAAATCATGCCTACAAAATTTGAGTCCATTAGGTAAAGCCATTCTCTCGTACCAGTCAGTTGCGTGCACCGCCATAGCCGTGCGCGTCAATATTTTTCATGCACGTCGGTCCCGTTGGACCATGGTACCCCCCTAACTTTGCTCAAGCATATCTCCCTGGCCAGGTGTCCAAAATACGGTCTGAATAGCGCCAGGCATAGCTTACGTCTAGATCTTTCGATCCCCCCAGGTTTGACCGTTAAATTATTATTGGCGCGGCGCCTGGTTCTGCCACAAACTCAGTCCGTTAGAGTGGCGCGAGTTCAACTGGCGCCACGAAAACGGACTCAGTACAGTTTAAGGGTTAATTAAGCTATGGGATATGGGAGGGGAGGGGAAGGAAGCTAAAGGAACTTAGGTAATGCAAGGAAGGAGGGAAGCTAACAAAGGGAAGGGGAGGAAAGCTACAAAGGGAGAGGGAGGAAAGGGAAGGGCATTAAGCTATGGGATATGGGAGGGGAGGGGAAGGAAGCTAAAGGAACTTAGGTAATGCAAGGAAGGAGGTAAGCTAAGAAAGGAGGGGAGGGGAGGGAAGCTAGCGGCCCACATGCATCTCTCCCTCGACAAGGAACAAGCGCATGCACCCACCCACCCCACATGCACCCCTCCCTTTACATGAAACAAGCATGTGGGCCCACCTACTGCAATGCATCCCTCCCTTGATAAAGAACACACACATGCACCCACCCACCGCGCATGCATCCCTCCCGTGCATGACAAGGAAGAAGCATGTGCACCCACCCACCCCACCTGCGTCCCTCCCTTGACAAGGAACAATTTCATGCACCCACCCACCCACATGCATCTCTACCTTGACAAGGAACAAGAGCATGCACCTACCCACCGCGCATGCATCCCTCCCTTGACAAGGAACAAGCATGTGTACCCACCCACCCCACATGCATCCCTCCCTTTACAAGAAACAAGCACGTGAACCCACCTAATGCACAAGCATCCCTCCCTTCATAAGGAACAAGCACGTGCACCCACCCACCCCACATGCATCCCTCCCTCGACAAGGAACAAGCGCATGCACCCACCCACCCCACATGCATCCCTCCCTTGACAAGCAACAAGCGCATGCAGCCACCCACCCCACATGCAGTCCTCCCTTTACAAGAAACAAGCACGTGCACCTACCTACTGCACATGCACCCCTCCCTTGACAAGGAACAAGCGCGTGCACCCACCCACCCCACATGCATCCCTCGACAAGGAACAAGCGCGTGCACTCACCCACCCCACATGCATCCCTCCTTTGAAAAGGAAAAAGCACGTGCAACCACCCACCCCACGTGCATCCCTCCCTTGACAAGGAACAAGCACGTGCACTCACCCACCCCACATGCATCCGTCCTTTGACAGGAAAAAGCACTTGCACTCACCCACCCCACATGCATCCCTCCCTTGACAGGGAAAAAGCGCGTTCACCCACCCACCCACACGCATTCCTCTCTTGACAACGAACAAGCACGTGAACCTACCTACCCACTAGCATGGCACGAAGGCATACCATACAATAGCATGGCGTTGCCAAAGCGAAAAAAGAGATCTCGGTGGGGAGAAACTGCCCAGCAAAACTGACAACCATGCAAGGCAAAAAACTTGAATAACTTACGGTGGACATCGGCACATAATGAGTAGCCCAGATGTGCCGGGTTTAGAGTAAACGAGGCCGAAAATGTCGCGTAACTCAAAGGCATCTTTAGTAGCCTGTCAAGCGACGGGAACGAGTGGAAACCTGAAGAATGGCAAAAGACATTAAGTCGACTGCCATACATAAAAGATAGAGAATCAGTAGTACACAGCTCCCCTCATGGAGCAGTAAGCAAATGAGCGATGATTAACAAAGTGTGAGACAGATAGTCTATGCGACTCCTTGCGACTAAACGTGGCATGCATATGCGGGCGCTGATTAGGAAAATTGGCTTACTTTGTTTAGCGTAATGCGATTGCAGTAGCTTCGTGAAATGCCGCATGCGCACGATGTCACGAAATTTAAATTTCCTTTAGGAACAAAGACGAACCAATTGATGTAGCTGGCTAAGGACTACGCCATGGTAGGCTAGCTGTATCGGAGAGAGCGCTGTAGATGGCTGGAAAAATGATAACTCAATCATGCTAAACTGCGGCTCCAAAGGCTTGTTCTAGTGCGCCTTTGGCTTTCTTCTTCTTCAGGCGCAATAAGCCTGCGATTCTTTTTTAGTCCAAGTATTCTTTCACCACTACTGACCGGCTGGCGACTGCAAATCGGCATGGCCGGCTAATTATGAGGCAAGCGTTGCAAGGGCAGACGCTTGTGATCGTTGATAAATTCGAAAAATCGTTCTCGCCCGGCGCGGCGGTTCACAACTCCCCACCTGCAAACTCGACTAGCACAGGTACGGGGGCGTTCCTGAAACCAGTCCCGTACACGCAACCGTTCTATCCGGCCCTCGGCAAATATAGAATCTCTGCTGCACTTCCGCGGCGTGGGACACAACAACAACAACAACAACTTCCGCGGCGTGGGATTCAACTAACTAACTAACTAACTTCCGCGGCGTGGGAACCAACAAGAACAAGAACAAGAACAAGAACAACACGCAACCGCTCTGTGCCGTACCTAGAACGGGACAAGTACAAGACCGTATCGGCCAGTATAGATTCTCTGCTGCCCATGTGCGGCTGTAACGACTAAAAATGATCATCAACATCATCCACAGTCCAATATGAAAGATCTTTTACCTGGGTTGCTTTCCTGAGTCGCAGAACTTCAAGTATCCGAGCAACGTTGAGATGGAAATTCCACAGCACGTGATTTAGGGAATCACAACCCCTTGTAGACACAAAGACAAGCTCGTGTATAGACGGCCTCTGTGGAACTGAAGGTCGTCTATAGCCAAGGGGCTCTTATGGATTGGACAACAAAGCCAAGCTTTATTATACCATGGTGAATCAAAACCAACGTAGCAACAATGGCGACCCCACGTCCTTGATATCGACGTGCTTGTCGAGCTTGCTCCAACCTTAGCCTGAAGAGAACCAATCAGAACCATGGAATCCTATACAAGATCTTCGTATCCATCCTAGTCACACAAAACAGAACAACACCACACACAGCCTGGCAGAATCTTTCCATGAGATCCTAAATCTGTCGTGAGCACTGAAGTCCCAAAGGAGCATTTAAGACTCAATAGTACCAACTAACAAACTACAACCCCACGTGGATCAGGCCACGACCAATGAGGGCTCCTATCAGTAGTATCAGCCAACAAACTACAACCCTACGTGGATCAGGCCACGACCAATGAGGGTTCCTATCAGTTGGCTGACAAAGTATCAGCTCCAAGTACCGTCGTCTTAGAAACCTCATAACTTTCTCAATACTGATCCAAAAGTCCTCGAATAAAAGCCAAACATTCACAAAACAAAGGATGTAACAACAAAGTCATTTTTGCTTGTTACATATCTCCCCCTCAAAACTGGACCTCCCAGGTCCAATAGCCAACTCTTGAAGGCAGAGGAACATTGAACAGAAATCCACCATCTCTTGGGAAAAGCAGATGGGTTTTTACATCCCTGAAAACAGGGCCTCCTATCTCATAACATCTAGTCACAGGTCTCTACAGCAAACAAGTCACTACCTTATCTACTATAAAGCCAGATAAACATCTCATAATACAAGGTCTTCCATTCAGCATCCTGGAACCTGGAACTCTGGACTGGAACATCAGAACTGGACTGGAGCCCCCCCCCATCATCCATCCTGGAATCCCCCCCTCACACCACAATCCAAAGCACCTTCCATACTCTTCCCCCATCCTTCCCCATCCTCTTCCTGCACAGCTCTGTTCTTCACAGGCTATACCAATCCCCATTCACCCATCCTTGCCCCTGGTCCCAAACAAGGGAAACTGCTCCACCATGTGAACCAAGTCTGGCCAGTTCCTGCTGACCTGCAGCACCATGCACGTCTCTGCAGCCCCTGCTGCCATCTGGGCAACATAACGCAGGCATGTCCCTGGGTAGGAGAGAAGCACCACAGACTGGCTCTCAGGATCCATCACCCAAGTAGAAGACGTCTTGTGCCTGCTCACCCATGACCTGTACGCCCACCAGAACTGGAGAAAGGTCTTGACCACTGACCACTTAGCACCTGTCAAAGGCACCAACACCCTCAATGGGGTCAGACGAACCTTGAGCTCCATGGTGAACTTAGGCAACCCTGGGCTGCAGAAAAGGTTGGATGTCTCCAAAGGGAAGCACCCATTGACCGAGCTGGAAGAAGAAGGAGCCAAGTCAAAATCTCCCTGCTGCACTGAAAACTCCAACAACTCCATGTAGGAGGCCTCACCCATGCTCACTGGCTGGAACTGCATGAAGGCTCCTTTCAAAGCCTCAGGCAAGGTGGTCAACATATCCTGCCCCTCTGCAGGTCTCATGTCAATCTCAGGTCCTGGAGTCAAGGCAAACATCCTGTGCAACAGGTGGCCCACAAAAGGAGAGCCAATCTCATACAGGCTGGTGTGCAACTGAGACAAGACCTCCTCCACATAACCCTCAGGGCTCACTTCCCCCTCCTCCCTGTTAAGGGCAGCCACTGCCTTGGCCAGCGTCTCACAATGCTCACAAGGTCCCATGCACTTCCTGTGATCCACATAGGCCACCACATTCTTGACAGGTACCACATGACGAGGAATCTGAATGATGGGAGTGCTGCTGGAGCTGAGAGCTATGTTAACACCACTCCCCATCTGGGGCTGGGACAAGGACAACCCCTGAAGAAGCTCCTGTAGCTTATCCTGCTTGGAGATCACTGAATGCAAGAGCTTGTTAATGGTATCCATCTGCTGACCCCTCCTAAGGTCACGCCTGACAATACTGTCAAACAGGGATTCCACATAACTCATGGGGTTGGGGTTTCTGGATGCATACCCGTGACCCCTTCCTCCGTGGTGGCGCCCAGGCCCAAGTTGGGGTACGTGAACTCCTCCTCCATCTGGGACCACACAGCATGCACGAAGAAACCATTCGTTAGTCCTGAGATATAGGAAGGGGAGCAGTGGTTTGCACCAACTCAGTATACCAAGAAGGAAGAGTGAGCCCCTTCTTTTGGCAATACTCCTGGACCACTTCATGGCAGTGAGTCAAGTCAGACAACCACAGCCATGTGGCAGTAGACTCTAACTCTCCTTTCCAGTGCACCTTAAACTGCAGCTGCTTGGTCCTACCCTTTCCTTTGACTCTGTGAGCCACCAGCTGCTCCACTTCATATATCCTCTCCCCCTCAGTATCCAGCTCAAATGGTAATGGAGCAGAAAGGCGTCCCTGCAAGGTATTGCGTTTATACAGTTTGAGCTGGGCCAGGTGAAACACGTTAGTCTTAAGCCTCCAGTGGGAAGGCACCTGGACTTGAACTACAGTCCCATAGTGGAAGGTGTCAGGACAGGGTAAGGTCCCAACCACAAGGGTTGCAGTTTCCTGCATTGCTCCTTTTCAGGTAGCACACGATTAGCCTCCAAGAGCACCAGGTCACCAGGAGCCACAAAGGTGTGTGTAGCCAACATCTGTTGCCAAGCATTGTTTAAATACTTGTCCTGTGCATGCAACATCTGAGCAGCCACCATACTGTGAGCTTCCTGGAAGGATGCAATCAACTGGTGGACAGAGGTTAGGCGTCTTCTGAAGGGGCCTTCAGCATCCCTATCAGGTAACTCCAGGTCAAATGGAGTCAAGGGGCACTGGCCATGGCAAATGACAAATGGAGACATTTGGTGAGGAGCCAGGGGTGAGTTGTTGATGGCAAACTCTATGAAGGGAAGTTTCTTGTCCCATTCCTTGTTATCATGGGTACAATAGTGCTTCTGGCATTCCCGTACAATACGGTTCAGCCTCTCCACAGCCCCCGTGCTGGCACACCTGTATGCTACTCCAAAGGCCAACTTAGTGTCTAGGATGTCAAAGAAGGACTTCCAAAACCCAGACATCCACAAGGGATCCTGGTCAGTGATGATTACACGTGGCATGCCATGCAATCTGTACACCTCCTTCATGAACAACTCTACACACTGGGCAGCTGTGAGATGGGCATTGCAGGGGATGAGGTGGCACATTCTAGACAGCCTGTCCATCACCACTAGTATCCTGTCATTGCCAGCATCAGAAACAGGCAAGCCACAAATGAAGTCCATGGTCACACTGATCCAGGGTCGAAGGGGAATAGGCATGGCCATAGGAAAGATAGGCACTGCCTGAGTCCTAACCTTATTCCTTTGGCATGAGTCACAGGAAGCCACATAGGCTTTGATATCACGAAACATGCCAGGCCACCAAAACCTCTCTTGTACTTCATGGAGAAGCTTAGCATACCCAGGATGACACGCAGTCACGTCGTCATGGAAGCAATGCAACACAGTGGGAATGGCCATTTCTGGCACATAGACCTTCCTGGTCACTACATGATCTGCATCCTGGGTGTGGACATACAGGACTCCCTCCCAGTACTCCACAGGCCTGTTACCAAAGCTTCCTTCCTGAATGGCCTTAGTGGCCAGGTCCTCAGTTTTAGTGAAGGCCTTAATCACGTCCAGCAGGGCTATACTCATAGGGTTAGGCAGGACTAGCTGTTTGCCAGGTCCTAAAGGCTGCAGCTGCAGCACCTCACCCTCCTGCAGGTGACTAGTGACTAGATGCTTGGATGACAGAACATCAGCCACAGGTGTACGTGACTTCCCCTTGATCTCAGCTGCCAATCCTCTAGACTTGGTCAGCATCCCTGGCTCCAGTATCCACTTCCTGGGCCGTCCCTTCCCCTCCTAGGATTCTCTGTGCTTGGTTGTGTTGTGAGAGTGGGCTGGCTACCAGCAGAACCCTCCCTAAGACTGCTCTGCAGTGACTGACCCCCACCCTGGACGCCTGTCGACCCTGGGACAGAGCCCTGGTCAATGAGCATCTCGTGACTAAAGCTAGCCTCTACAGGGGGTGGCTCAGCTTGGAGGTTTGCTGGTTAGCTGCCTGTGCCCTGGTGACAGCACCACACTCTACTACAGAAACCATGGCAGCACAAATATCCAGATCCTCGTGAAATGTCCCATCAGATCCCTTCTTCTAGAGAGGGCGTCTGGCACCACATTCTGTGATCCTGGGACATACTGCACAGAGAAAGGATAGAATCCCCCTAGGTACTCCATCCACCCAGCCATCCTCTTACTCATCCTACTCTGTTCTAGCACGTGCACCAAGGGCCTGTGGTCAGTCATCAGGGTGATAGACTCTTGCCCTAGCCCATCTGTAGCACTGCTAGCCACAGAAAACTGAGCTCCCTTCAACAGATGCTCCCACTTGTGACATGCTACCACTAAACCCAGCAACTCCTGCTCGTGTACAGGGTAGTTACGTTCAGCTGAGCTCATGGTTTTAGACATGTACTCCACTGGCTGTGGTCCATAGCCATGGTCTTGCATCAGCACAGCACCTATGGCGCCTTGAGAGGCATCTGACCTAACCTGATAAGGTAGATCTGGGTTGGGACCCACTAGCACAGGGGTGGATGTGAGCTTCTGCTTCAACAGGTCAAAGGCCTGCTGACACCTATCTGTCCACTCAAACTGAACATCCTTCTTGATTAACTCAAGCAAGGGGGTGGAGATGGCAGCCATGTCAGGGATAAAACGCCTGTACCACCCCACCATGCCCAGGAAGGACTTGACATCATGTGCAGACTGCAACACAGGCCACTCAAGGATGGCAGCAATCTTAGCATTGTCAGGTGTCATACCCAAGGAACTCAACTTGTACCCTAGGAACCCCACTTCATGCCCCCACTCCACCTTAGACCTCTTGACAGACAAGTGGTAGTGCTGGATGACCTTCAGGACCTCCTCCACGTTCTCCAGATGCTCCTTGAACGTCTTTGAGTGCACCAGGATGTCGTCCATGTAGGCCACCACGCAGGTCCTGAACACGGGTCTTGCAGGGTCACACAGGTGGGCAATGTCTTTGAACCTGGGATTCCTGAGATCAGGGGAGATCTGAGGCAGAGAGTTCCCTGTCAGATGGCCAAAGATAGCATTCACAAACATCTGCATAGTAGCTGGGCTGTTGGAGGCCCCCATGGGCATCACAGTCCACTGGAACTGACCCCAGGGTGTGGAGAATGCAGTTTTTGGAATGTCCTCAGTAGCTATCCTGATCTGCCAGAACGCGTGTCTAAGGTCAAACTTGGTGAAGTAAGATGATCCAGCTGTCCTCTCTAGCAGCTCATCAATCCGTGGCAAGGGATACTTGGACTTCACTGTGACCTTGTTCAGGCCTCTCAGATCAATGCACAACCGCCATCCACCATCATGCTTGGGGACAAGCAAACACCCAGAGCTGAAAGGACTATTGGCAGGAAGAATGAGTCCAGCTTCCAACAGGCCTGTCAAGATCACCTTCAGCTCTGCCATCTCAGCTGGCCCCATCCTGTACATGGGAACAAAGGGAGGCCTGGCACCATCCACAAGCTTGATGACATGAGTGATTGGCCCTTCAGGGGGTACTGTGGCATTTTGTCCTCAAAAATGGCAGCAAACCTGTCCAAAAGGGCATCATGCAGCTTCTGCTCCTCCTCTGTGACAGCTGGTACTGGGTTCACAGCATTCACCGTGTGGCCATGAGTCTCATCAGAGGGTGAGTTAGGAACCAGCTGTAAGAGAAAGACGTGTTCCACTGGGTAAGTAGCCAGGTAAGACAAGGTGTGATTGGCAGACCATACGTGCTTAAGTAATGCAGCACGTTTCTCTTCCAGTGAAGGCACCTTGACGTCCTCCTTGGCACCTGCAACCCCTCTCCCATCATTGACAGCCTCATTAGTAGAACAGCACTCTGTGACTGGTCTTTCTCCCCCCTTAATCACTGTGGTGGCGTCCCACACTGACCCATCCTGAAACTGCACCACCTTCTCAGACCACAAGATGGCAGGATTAGCAGACTCCAACCATGGCATCCCCAGAATCACATCAGCAGCAGTGAGTGGAATGACATCTGCTGTGACAGACAAGGTTTGACGTGAGCACACTTGAAAAAGCAGTTGCACGTAGCCAGGTGAGTTACTCTGCCTACCATCAGAATATTGGACCTTAACAGGCACAGGGTGGGGGAGCACTGGTAGATGCAGCTCCTGCACCAAGGAAGTGGAAATGTAGTTACTTCCTGCACCTGAGTCAATCATGAAGAGACATAAAGGCTGAGCCAAAGGGACTGGCACGTTCAACAGCCTAGCCTGGAACTTCAAGAGTTGACTGGGAATAGGAGGGCCCAATGGGGTGGTGGAATCAGAGGCAGACAAGTTGTTCACAGGACGGACATGCACAGCAGGCAAACCAGTTAACTCCACCGCTGGACGTAGTCCTGGGGGCTCCACTAGTTTTTTGGCAGCTCAGGAGGATGATCTGAAGACGAGCTCCCCACTGAAGGCTGCACCTGCTGATCCTCTATGCCGTCTGCCTCCCTTCTCCCTCCTCCTCCTCTGCTAGGAGGTGCCACAGGGCGTTGACCATCCGACGCCTGTCTTGCCTGCTGAAGCCCTTGGGCTGGAATGGTCCCTTGCCCGAAGCCTGGAAGTTGGGTCTAAACCCAGGCTGTGCCCTGTGGTCGCTCTGGCTCACCCCAGGAGGGAAGATGGGTGGTCTGGTGAATGGAAGAACCCCCTGAGGACCCTTGGTGTCGCTTGGGAACTGGTCTCGCTTGGGGCAATCCCGTGCAAAGTGTCCCAGCTGGCCACACGTGAAACAGGCTCCTTTGGACTGCTCCATGGCACTGAGCTCCTCCATCACAGCGTTCAGCTGGTTCAGGGGCTTCTTAACAGCAGGCGCCTGGTTGCCTGCAGCAGGCTCCCACTTGAGGGAAAAGTCAGGGACACGGCACAGCGTGAGGGCATAAGACAGCACAGTATCCCACTTCCACTCGACATAGTCGAAAGGGGAGAAATGCTTGTCAATATCCACCCTGACTTGAGGGGAGAGCCCATGCAGAAACCTGTGAAGAGCTTCAGAATCAGAGCACTGGGGGATTTTGGCCCTCAGGTTGGTAAACGTCTCTACGTATTGTGGTAGTGTCAGGCCGGACTGAGTACAGTTGGCCAACGCGTCCCGGTCCAGACGGAGCTGGTCCTGGGGAAGGAGAAAACGTCGAAATGAAAGCATGAGAGATGGCAAATCCTTGCAAGTATTACCTGCCGAGGATCGTAAAAACTCATCAAACCTGTCGGCTGCACTGTCGCTCATTCGCTGTCGAACCATCTTCTTCTGGATGTCCAGGGAAAGTCGTTCTTCCGCTCGTTTGCCGTAGTTAGCAAAGTGGATAGCGAACACATCCTGGAATCGAGTAGAGAAATGATCGAAACTGCGGTGGGTTAGATTGGTGAGCGACAGCTTGTCTACGGATTCGATTTTTGGAAATGGCGGGGCGGAACCTTGATGCGGTGGTATAGTGACGGTCACGGGGACGTCGCTGGCGGGGGTGGTGAAGGTGACCGAGGTCGTCTGCGCTGGATCCTGCCTATCGCTATCCTGCGTCTCATTCCTCGTAGTAACTGCGGTACTATTAGGTAAAACCCTTCCGTCACCCAACCGAGGAGCCTCTCTCCCCAATCCAGCAACCATGTCACGCATGGCCGCCTCCTCCTCCTCAATTCTCTGACGAAGTCTTCCCACATCCTGTTCCACCTCCTCCACCATCTTTCTATACATCGCTGCGTGTTGTTCATCGTGTAATAATCTGATTTTAGCTGCTGAGAGGCGATCCGCTGCAAGTCTGGTCCCGTCTCTTCCAGGCGTGGTATTTAGCGGGAAAAGAAATGAAGAAGATGCACTCCGCACAGGACTCGTTCGCGCGCTTGGAATCCTGGGCGACAGTGACGCTCCTCGACCCACGCCTGTCAGCGATGGTTCGCCTGGTTGGAGACCAGATGCAATGACGGAAAACTTGGGCCCTATGGACAACGAGGGCCGCCTCACTTCAGACATAGAAGTACGGTTGAAATCAAGTTGACGCCGTGGAGTACGAGCAGTTGTCTCAGCACCTTCCCTAGCAATGGGTTCCAGAGATGATGACGGATCTCCCAAACCTTGATTAGTAGGGGGTAAAGGTGATTGTGTCTTCGAACTACTCATACTTCCACATGGAGTCGCGATCGTCTGCCTAGTAGAGACAACGGTTACGGCTGACTTCTAGTGTTACAGAGCAAGACAGTCACATCAGGATGTGTCTCATCTGTAACACCGTAAGTTTTCCGCAACTCTATGAATCTTCTCGGATGACAGACATCTGATCAACGTTGTACTACCCGGAAGGTTGCGACTTCAAGAGAAACACCAAAGTAGAGATCCTCCGATACCAATGTAACGACTAAAAATGATCATCAACATCATCCACAGTCCAATATGAAAGATCTTTTACCTGGGTTGCTTTCCTGAGTCGCAGAACTTCAAGTATCCGAGCAACGTTGAGATGGAAATTCCACAGCACGTGATTTAGGGAATCACAACCCCTTGTAGACACAAAGACAAGCTCGTGTATAGACGACCTCTGTGGAACTGAAGGACGTCTATAGCCAAGGGGCTCTTATGGATTGGACAACAAAGCCAAGCTTTATTATACCATGGTGAATCAAAACCAACGTAGCAACAATGGCGACCCCACGTCCTTGATATCGACGTGCTTGTCGAGCTTGCTCCAACCTTAGCCTGAAGAGAACCAATCAGAACCATGGAATCCTATACAAGATCTTCGTATCCATCCTAGTCACACAAAACAGAACAACACCACACACAGCCTGGCAGAATCTTTCCATGAGATCTAATCTGTCGTGAGCACTGAAGTCCCAAAGGAGCATTTAAGACTCAATAGTACCAACTAACAAACTACAACCCCACGTGGATCAGGCCACGACCAATGAGGGCTCCTATCAGTAGTATCAGCCAACAAACTACAACCCTACGTGGATCAGGCCACGACCAATGAGGGTTCCTATCAGTTGGCTGACAAAGTATCAGCTCCAAGTACCGTCGTCTTAGAAACCTCATAACTTTCTCAATACTGATCCAAAAGTCCTCGAATAAAAGCCAAACATTCACAAAACAAAGGATGTAACAACAAAGTCATTTTTGCTTGTTACAGCGGCGTGGGACACAACAACAACAACAACAACAACAACAACAAGACCGTAACCGGGGTCCGTTTCGGTTACGGCTCCGTACTAGGCTCGTTTCGGTGTACGCGGCATGTACGTAGCGTGACATTAATTCTAGTGGACGCCAAGTGGACGTAAAAAATGGCCTGTAAGGCATACGACACAAAGTATACTTGCCGTAAATTTTACGGCCCGTATACTTTGTGTCGTTTACGGTAGTAAATTTACTAAAGTATACGACAAAAAGTATACGGTAGTAATTTTTACGGCCCGTATACTTTTTGTCGTATACTAAAGTAAAATTTACTAAAGTATACGACAAAAAGTATACGGTAGTAATTTTTACGGCCCGTATACTTTTTTTCGTATACTAAAGTAAACTTTACTTAAGTATACGACAAAAAGTATACGGGCCGTAAACTTTACGGCCCGTATACTTTTTGTCGTATATTGAAGTAAAGTTTACGTACCGTATACGGAGCCCGTATACGTTTACGGGCCGTATACGGGGCCCGTATACGTGTACAGGCCGTAAGTTTATAGTATAGTGTAACAGGTTCGTTCTTACATGGTCGGCAAGGGCCTGACCATGTAAGAAGATATCTCCCTGGCTGGCCAGTCCACAAGGAACCAGCAGGGACCTCATCTGAATCAACCTGATTTATTAACTAACTACTTAATTCATTTATTAACTCAACTCATGCCCCCATTAGGGAGTCAAGGAGCATTAGTTAACCCCGATTAATTAATTAATTAATTAACCCTTAGTCGGGAGGACCATTTTTGGCACTTTCAGACCCCTGAAAATGAGAAAAATCATAACTCACAGGCCACAACTCCAAATGCCCCCAACCAAGATGCTAGGAGTATCTACACTTCGAGGGCTTTCAGAATATGCAATAATACCACGGGTTTATCGAAGCATTTGGATGATAGCTCTAGTCAAACTTGGACAAAAGACGATCTTTTTTCCCCAAGGAAAAGTGAACCCCCACCTAACTTCCCAGGGAGGGTATGGAACCTCAACAACAACATTGGACAACTTAGTTGGATAGTCCAATGGTGCTTTCCTTGGGTCAGACCACCCGGATAACCCATTAGACCTATATAAGGTGCTCATATATGTGTGTGGGTTACGCGCGCGTAAACAGCCATCTAAGACATGCAATACAAGAATGCATTATAGCAAGCTATAAAAGATTGCCAAAGGTGCTGGAATACAAACATGTTGCCTACCTGCATTAACGAAATGATATGCTCCAAAGAAATGCCATAAACTGGTCACTTGCAGGGCTAATACCCCTCTTTACAGCAGGCATGGAGGCTTGCTGAAAGGTGCACTAAAAAGCTCGTCAAATATAATGCATGGGAGACGTATTCCGCTGCAAAGGACACGCAAACACGTTGCCATACCTGGCTCGTTCACGTCCTGCCCGGATTCCACTGGCCGGGACCCTCATATCTCACACATACCATTGCTTTACAGGCATAGGTCGCCATAGCCGCATCATGCATGCATCCTTTATGATTACAAGGTTGATGCTCCGTTCAAATATTACCTATCAACGCGTCCGCATTCCCAGCAAACGCATCAGCGGACATCCGGTACCAAATCTGGATGCTTGGGCTGGCGCAGACTGCCCGGCCACGAGGATAAAATGGAAATATGATAAGCGATTACTCATCTGGCACTGACGACCCAGAAGGCAGTATTTTCCTACCTGAATTTTCCCAATCCTACAAGTTTGGCCATGCCTGACCTACGAAAATCACGCAAAGTCATTCTGAGCGAAATTCTGAACCGTTTCTAGCCTCGACACGCAAAATTTCCGTGAGAACGGCATGCTGGCAGCCATATCTAGTTACGCGCGCGCGCGAGTGAAAATTTCCCGCCAAAGTCACGTGATACCTGCTCAATGCACGTTGTAATTACCAGGCTATGGCGAATATTACCCCCAAACCTATGCACCACCCTCGTCCCTAAGTGTCCCCGGACCCACCGGACCACTGACATCCGTCACAAGTGGCGCGGCGCTCACGGCGCGGCGCAAAATTCGACCGTTAGTCAAACTACCCGACAGGTCGGGTAGTTTCCCGACTAAGGGTTAATTAATTAATTAATTAATTAATTAATTAATTAATTAATTAATTAATTAATTAATTAATTAATTAAACACGTGCTCCCGTTGGGGAGTCACGGAGCACCGAAGTGCTTTTAATCCCAGAGTGAGATCATACGCCGTATAATACGGTATAATACGGTATAATACGTAATACGCTGGCTTTGAGCGTATGATTCATACGTTATAATACGTTTTAGCGTATAATGACGTATAATACCGTATTATACCGTATGATGGCGTGTTTTCCGCGTTTTTTTTACGTTTTGCGCGGCTAGGATGCCAGAACGACAGGGCAACGATTTGAAGGCACAGATTTCGTATCTCTACTAAGTAGTGACCCGTCTGAACTTTCACAATTCGACGCGATCTTATTTTGAAATTTCAGTCGGGTACGTGCTGCCCACTTCACGGCCCCTTTTTTGGGCGGGAATCTGTAGAAATGCAAGGCTTAAAACTGCGAGCTTTGTTGGCAAAGGCAGAATTGTCACCCGGCCGCAGGCCGCACACGAGAATTGCGAGCAAAAATGTCAATGTCTGACGAGGATCGTGCAATGTCTGACGAGGATGGCGAAGACGTCGACTTGTCAGGAACAACGGTGTGGACGTACATCACCAAGCACAGAATTGTCAAGGGCAACAAGCTGACCAACAACTACGATATGACCTGCAGCCGATGTTACCATGCTTGGCGTGGCAGCACGAGCAGGGCAACTGCGCATTTTCTTGGAGGGGAGTTTGCCCACTCGGCTGGAGTCAGTCCCTGCTCGAAGCCGCCCACCGAGCTGCGGCCACGCCTGCTCCAGGCGAAGCTGCAAACCACCAGGAGGAAGGCGGTTCGTGCCCGCCGTGAGCAGGAGTGCATCGCAGAAGAGAGGCACATGGCTCGCGCCGATGATGACAGCGACAACGGCCTCATCAGAGATGAAGACGACATCGACGTCGACGAGAACGGCGAACAGCTGCCGACCTTCCTGCGAGGTGCCGGGCCCGCATCTGCACTTGGCAAACGCATGGCGTCCTCCTCCGGCTCCGGTTCGACTGGACGTGCAACTGCTGACGTCGTCGAGATCAAGTCATCTCAGCCGGCACTGCGCCAGCAGACCATGGCCGCGGCTGTCGGGCTGGGAAAGCCCGCCATCGACAAGCTGCTTTGCAAGGGGTTTATGTCGGCCGGTATCCCATTCAACGTTGTGAATAACGCGCATTTCAAAGCTGCTCTGTCCGCCATCAGCCGAGGAGGGGTGCAGTACCTGGCGCCAAGCTCTTATACCATGCGGACCCGGGACGCACCCCTCGTTGCCAAGGACTTGGAGAAGGACGTCATGGAGAAGACCCAGATGGCCGCAGGCACGGGAGGGACGTTCATCACGGATGGCTGGAAAGACTGCAGTCGCGAATCTCACATCATGAACGTCTTCCATCTGCCCACCTTTACATACTTCGTCGGATCCGACCACGTGACGGGGCAGGTGAAGTCTGCTGAATTCATGGCAGAACTGGCACAGCCTCACATCGAGGCCGTCGGCGCAGCGAACGTCGTGCAGGTGATTACGGACACCACAACATCCATGGAGAACATGAAGAAACTCCTCGAGGCATCATTCCCGCACATCATCATCTCCAGGTGCTGTGCCCACTCGCTGGACCTGTGTTTCGAGGACATCGGCAAGGAGCCAGCGGTGGACAAGGTCCTGACACAAGTGAACACGGTGGTGGTATTCGTGCTGGGGCACGAGAAGATCAACAGTTTTTTCATGGGCCTGGACAAGAGCGCCAAGACTCTCAAGAAGTACGGCGACACCCGCTTTGGCACCAGGTATATCGCTGTGATTTCATGAGTTATATCCACAATTTGCTACGCCCTCTTTTTTCTCATCATCTTCGCTTAATTCTGCTAGTTTATCATTGCTTTAATTGAGACACAATCATACTGTTGTTGGCGTGTTACTAATTCCATTTTCACAGTTGTGACGATGGCATCATTTTTTTCATGGCATTG
The DNA here is from genome assembly GCA_009746045.1 of Mesostigma viride. Lineage (NCBI taxonomy): Eukaryota > Viridiplantae > Streptophyta > Mesostigmatophyceae > Mesostigmatales > Mesostigmataceae > Mesostigma > Mesostigma viride. The sequence continues at coordinate 3,027,517 of RPFO01000246.1, forward strand.
CTGCTTCAGGTTTTACTCGGCGGAGAGCGTTCACGACGCCAAGACCCGGCTCATGCTCACCTTCGAGGACGAGAAGTTGGTGCAGTACGCCGAGACGCAGAAGTGGTGGCCCGCGTTCACGCAGGTCCAGGATATTGTGGGCAGCCCGCAGTTCTGGTCCGGCGTGCGCATGCTCGTTGACATTTTCAAGCCCATGAAGGCCGTGCTCAAGATTTTCGACGGCGACAAGCCAGCAACAGGCGAGCTGTACTACATGATGTACGAGCTCCTCATAGCTGTGCAAGACATCCGCGGGCTGCACAAAGACCTGTCCAAGCAGCTGCAGGCCCTCGTGCGCAAGCGCTGGGATTACATGCATTCCATCATCCACGCCGCTGGCTACGCGCTCAATCCCAAGTACTGGGGCCCTGACCACGCACAATATACCATCAAGGAAGTGAGTAAATGGCTAAGTAATTCTTATTTTTCTTCATGGCACGCTATTTGTTATTAGTCCATGGCTAATTTTGGCTTTTGAGCAATGTGTGGGAAATTGGTATTGAAGGGCTGAAGCCTTCGTTGTCAGTTCCTGAATAGACGTCCTCTAACCTCTTTGCAATCCTTAATTGCACTGCCACTATTTCCCCCATCGTACTATCCCTCTCCTGCTCAGGTGACAGATGGCCTCCACGCGTGCATTAACAAGATTCATCTGGGCGACAAGGCAGCCTTCGACCTGGCCATCAAGCAGTACGAGCAATACACCGACCAGCAGGGTGCATTTGCACAGAGCGACTGCAAGAGGCAGGCACAGGCGCCGGGCATGGTGCCGTACCAGTGGTGGCGCACCTGGGGCGGCTCCACGCCCGAGCTGCAGGAGGTGGCGATCAAGGTGCTGGCCCAGCCGGTCTCCTCGGGCTCTGTCGAGCGTGTCAACAGCGAAGCCGGCTGGATCAAGTCGCTCAAGCGAAACCGCATGACGCATGTCAACCACAACCGCCTCATCTACGTGCACCACAACCTCCGCGCGATTGACGCCATAAAGGATTACGACGATCAGAACACGGTTATTCCATGGGAGTAAAGCTAGTGACCGGGTTGGCAAATACGGGTACGGGGTATAATACGCGGACCTAAAATACGCGTATTATACGTGGGGGGTGTAAAATACGTGGCGGTAAAATACGCGACAGTTTTTGTGGTCCAATTGTCAGTCACCCAATTAGCACGCTCCTTGATGATGGTCATGCAGTTATTGCAACTGAAATTGGTGTATATGCTCATTTATTAACATCTTCCATTTAATTATGCCCTGGAATCCTATCTGATTATGATTTGTTAAATGCAGGGGGGAGCAGGCTGCAACGGGAATAGTAAGGAATCAATTAATAAATTGATTGTAAGGAAAGCCATCCACTATATAATGCATGAGAGAACATAAGACACAACTCCGAGAAGGAGGGGTGGCGTGCCCTCCTTTGTACTGGATCATGCCGGCCACCATCTGCTTGAAAGAGGCGCTCTCAGCCGCATTGAAGGCAATGCCGTTCTCGATAAAAAATTCGGCAGCCAGCAGCTGGACACCTTTCTCGTCGACGGGAACCAGCCATTTGGTGATGCTCAGCTGGCCTTTGCTGGGAACCGACGACAAGTCATGATCAGCCGGCGCAGCCCCTCCCATCTCCGCCATTGCCCTGTTCAAATTGTGCTGCTTCTTGGCGTCTGACTTCTGCAACTTGTTGTTAGCAATCCTGAGAAACCTGCTCCGGATATTCGGTGGAATTTTGTCGCAGGGTAACATCCCTTCCCCTGCGATTCCGGCAAAGTGTGCACGGACTCGGAATACGCTGATTGGCCCCGCCTTGTAGGAGAAGTTCTTGTTGCAAAATGAGCAGAACATCCTCGACACATACTGCGTTGTGTTACTAACAGCATCTGTGACTGCTTCTTTCTTCTCGACAACGAAATCCCATTCAGGCCCTTTCTTCGGCATGGCTGCAAATCGAAAATGGCTGCACACTATCGCACAGTCGCACTGGCCTCGTCGTCGCTATATTGCATTACACCGTCAGTAGCACAGCTGGCATTTGCTGGCATTATGCGTTATGTATGTACCTAGTCCTAGCTGTCTCCTACCGGCCAAAGATTTTGCAAGGCTTGCGCTTTATGGAAAGAACTGTACGCATCTACTTCTAGTAGTAAAAATCTCAAATGTGCAGTGAACGCGCCGCGCCCAGAACCTGGGCACCGCGCCAGTGCCCGCTGCCCGCTGGTACCCCCGAAAAATTCTAAGTCCAAACCGCGTATTCTGAAGTAAAGTACGCGTATATACGGCGGAGGCCTTCAGTGTACGTTTTCCCGTATTTTTGCGGCTCCGTACGGCGTACTGACCAACCCGGGCTAGTGAGGTGTTGTTTATGAGCCTGCAGAAAACAGTTGCACCATGGCAAGGGCTACATGCATGGCAAGGGCTACATGACCTCCCCACGGAGGCATGTTATAATTTAATTTAATTTAATGGCAAGGGCAGCATGCAATAGTCAACTACCACATGTGTGGTATTTGAATTGATGATGTGTTTAATATGTTGGCCCTATGCTGGCCCACTGCATGGTCCCCTAGTTAGTGCTGGCCATGTTTAACATGTTGGCCCCTTGCTGGCCCACTGCACGGTCCCCTAGTTAGTGCTGGCCATGTTTAACATGTTGGCCCCTTGCTGGCCCACTGCACGGTCCCCTAGTTAGTGCTGGCCATGTTTAACATGTTGGCCCCTTGCTGGCCCACTGCACGGTCCCCTAGTTATTGCTGGCCTTTTTACCATATATAATTACTTGCATCAAAGTGAAGGCACCCAAGTAAACATGATCAATATAAAGCCACATATATACAGTTATACACATAGGGCAACCTTGGATTATGTCCAAAACAGTGTTAAAAACATGTGGATTGATGGTGGGTGTCTTAAAATGTGTAAAATCAGAGTATTCTGAGTGTGTCCGTACGAAAACGTATTATACCGTATTATACCGTATTATACCGTATTATACCGTATTATACATTATACTCCACCGTGACCGTACGACGCGTATAACGTACGATCTCACTCTGTTTAATCCCTGTGTGTGCACAACAGGAGAAAGGGCAGAGACCCCCAGTCTCCTTCATGCCTAAGGCATGCCACAGCTGCATTCGGGAACGCTAGCTAAACGGACACGCTAACGATCCGGCAATCTGTGGGTGCAATAAGACCCATGTGAGCATGGCATAACACTAGGAGCGTGGGCAAGTAATCTCATCATAGCCAGGACGTAGCATGGCTGTACTAGGACTATACCCCGATTTCTGATTCTCCCGATTTCTGGCCTGCGCTGGTTGTCTCCTTGATACCCCGATCAATGGATGGATGGATGGATGGATGGATGGATGGATGGATGGATGGATGGATGGATGGATGGATGGATGGATGGATGGATGGATGGATGGATGGATGGATGGATGGATGGATGGATGGATGGATGGATGGATGGATGGATGGATGGATGGATGGATGGATGGATGGATGGATGGATGGATGGATCCATGGATGGATGGATGGATGGATGGATGGATGGATGGATGGATGGATGGATGGATGGATGGATGGATGGATGGATGGATGGATGGATGGATGGATGGATGGATGGATGGATGGATGGATGGATGGATGGATGGATGGATGGATGGATGGATGGATGGATGGATGGATGGATGGATGGATGGATGGATGGATGGATGGATGGATGGATGGATGGATGGATGGATGGATGGATGGATGGATGGATGGATGGATGGATGGATGGATGGATGGATGGATGGATGGATGGATGGATGGATGGATGGATGGATGGATGGATGGATGGATGGATGGATGGATGGATGGATGGATGGATGGATGGATGGATGGATGGATGGATGGATGGATGGATGGATGGATGGATGGATGGATGGATGGATGGATGGATGGATGGATGGATGGATGGATGGATGGATGGATGGATGGATGGATGGATGGATGGATGGATGGATGGATGGATGGATGGATGGATGGATGGATGGATGGATGGATGGATGGATGGATGGATGGATGGATGGATGGATGGATGGATGGATGGATGGATGGATGGATGGATGGATGGATGGATGGATGGATGGATGGATGGATGGATGGATGGATGGATGGATGGATGGATGGATGGATGGATGGATGGATGGATGGATGGATGGATGGATGGATGGATGGATGGATGGATGGATGGATGGATGGATGGATGGATGGATGGATGGATGGATGGATGGATGGATGGATGGATGGATGGATGGAAGGATGGATGGATGGATGGATGGATGGATGGATGGATGGATGGATGGATGGATCGATGGAAGTCCGTAAGTACTTGCGTGTCATGCGCATGGGCATGTTTACAGTACTATGCTAATCTCTATAGAAACATAATTACACGGAAGTTACAAATCTCATCTGCATCATGCCCCAAGACACTACATTAAACAATCAAATAAAATTATAACATGCCTCCGTTGGGAGATCATGTAGCACATATTCCTTGCTGAATGGGTGGAGGTGGGTCAAGCCGCGACATCGAAATAAGCTAACTCTAAGCTATCTAGTGTTAAGCCTCCCACGGTCCTAAATTTAGGACTTTGTCCTAAATCGTCCTAGTGGTCACTATAACCGAGGTACCGGGGGGGGGGGGTCACTATATGGACCTTACCCCATGTCCACCGTACCCGGCATGATGTACCCGACCCGTGGTACCGGCACATGGTACCCGGATTCCGTACCCGGGTACCGGGTATAATGGCGGGAAAGTAGGTACCTCGACCAAAAATATAACCGATTTTGGAGCGAAAAAGTGGGTGCGGGAATGAAGTGAGGTGGATATGGCGACCTGACAATCGTGGCCGGCGTTTTCACGCGCGTTTATCATTTCGGGCGCCCAGTAGCAAAAACGAAAGGTTGTTAGTTATGCTTAAAGGCTGTGAATATTTTCTGCGCAAGTTTTTATGTGTAGCGCTGTAGCACAGCGGCACAACACAAATGGGTCGCAGATCGCCTGCTCGCGGAGGGTCGATTTTGGCACAAACATGTTAGTGTATTAGCAATGGTGGTGCGAATCAAGCCAGGAAATTTTTGTGGACGATTTTTATTATAGTCTGGAGTTTAGAAACGGAGTATTTGACATGGGAGCGCCTGGGCCGTGATATTCTTGCCCGATTTCCATTGTCGACCATGTTTTAGGGACGTTCAGGCTGGGCAGCGAGCGCACCTTATAGGTCTTCACTTTCGGTATTTCTTGGACCTAGAACGCAGCACAAGCGTGGTTTATATCATTGTCGAACCGGTTGGCCAGCTTTGGTGCGCTCAGCTCTCGGAAAGCTGACCTCGCTGCGGATTTCAGCGACTTTTTTGCAACCATCTGGAATGAGGCGACGTAAGTAGCAGGTACGTGCCGGGTTGTCCTAGATCATGAGTGTAACTGGCAACGCTGTCGTGGTGTTTTGAGTCAGCCAGCTATGCCTAAAAAGAGGGGACGCTCTCTGTGCACATAACTGTCACACATAGTTGGTTTACGTCATACAATTTTTTACGTCTCTATCTTCGTCGTCCGCTGCAGCTAAAACACACATGCGTAAGAGCAGTTTTACTCATGTGTTAGTTATAAACCATGGTCCTATGGCCTGCAGTCGTTCAGGGTGTTCTCAGACAGTATATACAGTATGGTTTACGTGTTACATGCACCCTGAATTCGCTCACAAAGCGTTGCATGTTAGCACACCGTTGTTTTGTAACTTGATTTGGCTGCATTCATGTGTTAGTTGCAATGCAAATGCATTGTTTTTTCATCGCTGGGTGGTGGCCAGCATGTCCGTGATGTCAAAGAAGGTTTGGCATATGCTTAGAGAAAGTTTACCGCAAGGGGTGGGCCATGTTCAAGCCGGGCAACCTCAGCAACCATGCAACCGTATATTGCATTACCTGCACCATCTGTGACACCGTTAAGCACGCGTATATATAGAGGCAGCCACAGCAGGGTATGGCCTTGTTATACGCTGCCCCGCCATCCCAAGGCCTCGTAGGGTCCCCTAGCGCTTGTAAGATGCTCAAGGGACCGTGTGGATAGCATGGTCATGCGTTGACACTAATTGGTCCTAATGGTCCTAAAACCCACATTTTGGCCAAATTCGCGCTTTGAGGTCTGGCAGGTGGCAGGGCCCATTCATGCACTAAATGTAATTATTTGACCCCAGGTTTTTGATAGAAACTAAAAAAGTGTGTTATCTGTCATGGGCACGAATGCCAGGGTCAAATTTTAATGTTTGCATATATATATTTTAATTCCACTTGGTCCTAAATTTAGGACTTTTACTGGGAAGATGGACACTAGTCTACAAAATCCTAACTACACTTCTCCCCAAAGCGCCCCTTCCGCTTTGGGGGAGGGGGCTTACCCACAGGGGCTGGCGTGTGAGCCGGGACATTGGTCTTCCACCTCTTCTTGTTCTGCATAGGAACAGAGAGCGAAGAAATGCGGTGTGGGGACCCCTTCTCGTGGTAATGCGTTACATGTACTCCCCACCGGGCTTTGCTCTTCATGGGTTCATAAAGACAACAATTATTCAGTAAGAATTTAACAAATTAGGAACATATATCCGTTGGGAGTCACTGTTACACATATACCTGAAAAGGGGCATATGATTTTTAATACATTCTGAGCTACAACCTGCAGGTGCATGGGTTTAGTTAAGGGGACGTGGCGCGCCGAATATTTTCCGCGCCAAAAAATTCGCGGTACCAGCCGTACCGTGAAAAGTGGGTGCACGGTGCGCGCACCCTTTGCGGAAGTGGCCATGGCGACTGCGTTTAGGCGAAACTAGCGATGTAGGGCTAGAGAAATGCAAAAAAATTGCTCGAATGTTGAAGACGATGATGTAATGATGTTGGATTGTGGCGGCAAGTAGCTGGTTTACAATCTCGCTGCTTTCTTTTACTGCCATCGGCATGGGGGGCAGACTGCAGTTTTTGGTCGCGCGGAATAAAATAGAATTCGTGACAGCGGCAGTAAATTCGCAGTTTGGGGGGGCTTTTTGACCGTGAAGGATGCATTAATATCGGTAGCATTGAATTCCAAACCGAACTGGTGCTTTTTGCTACATTTTCGGCCATTCTCGGTAAGTAATTCTTCAGGCCTGCGCAGTGCATGTCGGAACCTTCCATGGAAGAACGGCCGTTGTTGCGCGCCTGAGCGAGGGATCTGCGAGGGCAATGTATAGATTTGTCGCGAATGTTATGTGCTATCAGTTCTTTCTTCTATGAGCTCATCGTTCGAAGTTTTTTGCGTTCTTTTTGGGCAGTTTCCGCCAGCTAGCTCGCCGTTGCTTGCCGAATACCTGGCAGCTTTAGATTGTTTTCGTTGATGTCGTGGTCAGGGCCGCTTCAGTCCAAGCCTATAGCTTCTCGGGAAGGTTTAAGGCATTTCATAAAACGTGTTCTGGCAAGGATGGTGTGCGTATGGACGCTTCTTGTTGTGTGAGAGTGACGCACCCTCTCTTCGCAGCGGCATCACAGCGCTCATGCGCTGGAGGGCCGCCAATGGTTTCTTTCCATTTTATCGTGCAGGGGAGGAAGTGTTTTATTGACGATCATGTTGGAGATATTGCATTTGTGTGACTGCATGTAGATAGCTGCCACCATTGGTTTATTTGAGCTTTCCCTTGATATGATGATGTGAAAAGACTGCGATGTGCTGAGCCAACCAATATGGTTGACAAGGTTGACTGCATGCAAGCTTTGTATGCCATGATCTCCTCGGTTCCTTGCCCTCCATAGTTCCAGTTTGTTGCCCATCTCAGGTAGGGCAGTGAAGGAGTTGTTGCTGTGTTGATTAGCTTGGTTGGCATAAACCTTACACTCTAACCTGGGAGAAACATAGATAATGCTGGTTAGGCATTTTAGTGCCATCATCATTATTGCTATTCACATGCTTATATATCTGGCCATGCTCGAGGGAGGGTGAAGGTGTATGAGGTGTGTGGCCACCCCTTTGTGCTTCATAACATATTCAGCATGTATTTGATGCATGTTGAATGGCATGTAAAGTGTAATTGTATTAACTTGGTTACTGAGTGGTCCTTAGCGCCTGTCAGGTGGTCGTCTAGGGAACCCATCAGTGCGTGTCACAGTGACCCCAAACCGTGAGCATGTGTCGTCATCAGTGTGCTAGAGTTATTTATATGTGCTTTTGGTCATAGATTTGCTGAGTTCTAATCATGAAGTTTACAAGGTAACCTTGGGTTGACTATTGTGTATGCTCTCTTGGCATGTATGCCTAACGATCGTGTTGCTATGCTTGGGCTGGCAAGGTTGGCCATGCTGAGGGCAGGTGAGGGCAGATGAGGTGCCTAGCTGTTTGCTTATGTTTTGTGATCGAGTAGGGCATGCTTTCAGGCTTTTTGGATGGAAAAGATCATGCCTAACTGGCCTTGTACAAAGAAAAACCTCCTTTAGCTTATGTTCAGGTTTTAGCACGTTTAACTTTATAACTTGAGCTAGACTTGTCGGAATGACCTGGGACTTGGAAGACAGTTGTCCCCCTGTTAGACGGATTTTCGCTGCAGAAAAAAGTATTTTTTTGACGTGTTTATAAAAAGTTATTCCCAATGTCCGGTAAAAAATGGGTCGTTTTGCGGGGAAATTAATAACTGTTCGAGGTTTTGCCCTTTCCATGATGTAAATAGCTCGGCAAGCTACAAACTCAGGGAACTAAAAACGCTGCAGACAGTTTTGCAAATAAATGTGTGCATTGACTGGGGCGTACCCAGCCCTAATTAGCGTCTTTTGCCATTTATAGCGCATTATTGGCGTATATATGGGGGTAGTACCCCCAACAAGTGCATGGACAACTCACTAGAGATGTTATTTAGTGCCCACAATCATAACTTAGCATTGTGCAAATGAATTTCAAGTGATATTAGCATAGGTCAATTTTTAAGGTTTTTGGGGTGCCACCTCCCCTTAACTGCCACCTATACTAGAGGCCTGACATGGGGTGGAGCTTCAGTGCTTCCCCGCCTTCTCCTTCTCCCACACTGGGTGCTCCGCCTGCTTCTTCTCCGGACCGGCCTGACCGTGGGTGCACCGGCCCCGCCTCCTCCTTCTCCTCACGGGACGACTGCGCTCCACGCACATGTGGCTGCAGCATCAGTTAGCACGGGCAAGACATAGCAGTAACCGCGCTATGGCTGTTCTAGCACCAGCCTAGCAGACTGCCATGATTACTCAGCAAACCCACGACAGCTAAACCCTTGGCTGTCACAACCAGTCCATGCATCATTAAGTATGGGTACGGGGAAAGCTTCCCGCGTATCCATGGCCATATGAATGACAGGGCAACACAACAACTTGCACCCTAGCCCCCCGTGCAAACACAAAAACGTGGGTCGTGGCTTCCACGCCCCATCCGCCATGCATGACAGCGCGTAATTTACTCGCATTCACACCGGGCTGCATCCCAGCGCCGTTGCTGTCCCCATGTGATACGTCGGCTGATTAAGCAGATACACAGCTGAGTCTGATGTAAAACGCTAAACCCCAAACCCATGCAGACCACAGTCAAGGACGCGTGCATGTGAAGCCATGCCAATTGTGAACCGTACAGCAATTGACTTTTCAAGCCTGAACAGGTGGATAGCAGATACTAGCCTGGAAGAGGTTACAGGGGCACATGTCCATTAGCGAGCGGAACACAGCATACACCCTACAAGCGTACCGCACAATGTCCTCCTGCAATTGTCTGCAGATCTCCAAATGCCGCAGACATCTCCACTGCTCTCGTGGCGATTGCAAATGCTTCATGCCGCAGACATCTCCACTGCTCTCATGGCGATTGCAAATGCTTGATGCCGCACCTCTGCTTACAGCAGAAAAGCTTCCTCCGGGCGAGGCACCTGACTGGAACCAACACCCATTCCTTGGCTTGACAATGTGGCCATGACAGCATCGTGAATCTCCTTCGCCAACGCCCACACATCAGGACCCGTGCGCTGCACCGCCATGGCCACAGGCTGCACCGCTGCAATCGATGCAGCATTCACTGCCTGCGCCGCACCATGTACTGCATGCACGAAAGCCAATCCTGGCTCGGTTATCATGGTCTTGCCCGATTCCTGCTGCTTCTTCTTCTTCGATGCAGTCATGCGCACTTTATACCCCTTCCTCTCCAAGCACGCCTTCAGCACCTGGTTCGTGCGGTGCTGAATATGCTTCTGAAGGCGCGCCTTCTAAACACAAATTGTTGGCAATGTATGATTCCCAAACGGCATGATAGGCACATAATCAGTCCCATTAATTGCTTTAATTGCGGCAGTCAATGCACCAGAACACCTGTTGAAAAAAGAAGGTTATGCATGCTAGCGATTACCCGCGGCAAGAAGCAATCAACACGCCTAGCTAACAACTGCAACCACAATGTAATTCATGACGGGCCACTCACCGCTAGCCTGCTCTCCTGCTTCAATGTCTCCCCATTCTCAAGGCATCCATTGTAAACCTCTCCGTCTTCACCATCGTCACCGTCTTCCTCTTCCTCCACTCCGACGTATCCGTGCTTCCTTTTCCTAAGATACCTAGGGTTGTTCAAGTCGTATGTGCGGCGTTGGCACACTTCCAACAAAATTTTGGCCGCCTCTACCCATTACCATTTATTCGTACCATCATAACATATCCAGGCGTTTGAAAAATCATTCCCTCGTTCGAACTTCTACGCCTGGGCGTCCATGACGAGGCAGTCACGACGGGACGCAGATGCACAAAAATAAAAAAGGCGACATCCCTTCAATCATTGACCAAAGAAGAGAATAAGCGCAGAACTTGGATTTCAACACCACACACCCATTACCAGCGAGCACGGCTGGCCTGCAACCGCCATCATTTCATAACCAGAAGCCAGGACCCACACTCCATCCCGTTACCTCATCTTCCACGCACGGCTTCCGCTGCTTCCCTCTGCTCTTTCGCATTCTCCGCCAGCAACCTCGCCTTCTCCTCGTCGAACAATCCACTATAAGAATGAAATCCCCTCTATTGGACGCCATTCAGACGAACTTTGCTAGCGTCTTTTCACCGGCCCCAGCACACATAATCTATAGCCGCTTACTGACAACGGCCGACAACGACAACTGCTGAACAGGCGACAAAGGCTGATAACTACATTTTTATATTTCGCTGCATTTGCTAATAGACACGCACGTTCTCCCACTTCACCATTACAATATATAATTATCCATCTGGCCGTGGACAGGCAAAGACCCCCTTAGTAACTTACTAAAACGTAATCTTACAGCATCGGATCACTGGCACCTAATTTACCGGTGGTAACTTCTCAACTAAGATCCGTCGCGGTAATCTCCCGTACGGTCGGTACAGTACTACGAAAGATACGTCGTGGTAACGTTACGGCTAGTAAATTTACTACCTAAGACTCGACGTTGTAATTATTACCGCCTTGGATCTCAGGCGTGGGATCGTGCGTGGTAAGATTACCGCGTGGTAATTTACGCCTCGGATCCTTTTTACCACCCTCGGACGAAAAGTCTAGTGTGAATAGATATGGGGAGAGCACACAGCCCTGCCACACCCCGGTGTGCAGGGGAAACGCCGGAGTGACGCCGTCGGCGGTACGGACCTGGGCTTGGGACCCTTCATAGAACTGGCGGATGATCTCAACGATGTACGATGGGACACGGAACAGGTGAAGGACCACCCACAGGGCGTCCCATATAACCGTATCGAATGCCTTGGTGTAGTTTCTCTATGTCGAGCAACTGGCTGAAGAACGCTGCGCGGTCCTCGGCCGGGTGCCCAGCATGTGGGGCATATCCGACAATTACCGAGAGCATAATGGGGGTCCGTCCTTCAAGGGAGCGGAAAGTGCACTGAAGGATCCGATTCGAGCAAAGTTTGTGGTCCACGAGCTGTCGGGAGAATCCGGGATAAATCGGGAGAATCCGGACCATGGTAGCTCGATAGATGTCGTAGTTAGTAATGGCGCTATTAGATAGATGTTGTAGGTAGCTGATGTAAATAGATTAGACCGGCCGGTAGGACTGTTTGCACCCATCCATCCATCCATCCATCCATCCATCCATCCATCGGGGTTAATGCTCCGTGACTCCCCAACGGGGGCACGAGTCTAATTCTAAAACACAAGACTAAAATGAATTAGGCGCCTCTCATGCTGGAGCGCTCGGAACCTGTTTTTTTCTCGGATCCGTCCCGGCGTGTCCCAGGTTTTTTTGGTGCTTGGGACAAGCACCATAACCATTTCCGTAGCCTATTCCAAGTGACCAGTTTCCTATTTGCGTCCAGTTTCTTAACTTGTGATCGTGAAGTTCAGGAAAGAAGGTTGAACGAGCGGGAAAAACGGCCGTCTCCGTCACCGTTTGCTTTTTATATATGCTTGTCCCAACGAAAAACCTGGGACAGGCCGGGACAAGCCTTGCCCATGCAGCCAAACCACAGGGCGCCGCGCCGAACCAATTGGAATTTAGGTTCGCGCCGAGGTCAAGCGAGAGAGGCCCGAGCCAGAAAACAACCGGTTTTGGCCAAGCGTGAGAGGGAAATTTGGGACAGAGTCCGTACCCCTGAAAAAACAGTTTCGGACCCGAGCGTGAGAGCCCCCTTAATTAATTAACTAATTAATGGTAGCTCGAGCCTGCCGTTATCTGCGTATCGCCTTGACTATATCTGCGTACGCCGGGCTCAGCGCCCCTCAGTTGTCGATGCTCGCGTGCTGCAAGATTCTGTCAGCACGGTGGAATCTGACCACCGTCTCGTGCTCGCTCGCATCAGATTGCGGTTTCATGGTTTGAAACCATATCGCGACAACTGGCGCCTCAGCCAGATCTCGATCAAGGTGCTCCGGATTGTACTGAAGGATGCCGACAAGATGTCGAGGCAGAAGAGCAGGCCCTGTCTGTGGGCAAGCCCCCCACCCCCCCCAAGCGGAAGGGGCGCAGTTGTTGAGAAGCGTAGTTAGGATTTTCTAGACTAGATAGCTTAGAGTTAGCTTAGTTCGATATTCCGCGGCTTCGCCTACCTCCACCCATATCCAGCAAGGAGTATGTGCTACATGATCGATCTCCCAACGAGTCATGTTAATTTAACTTAATTGCGTAAATTCGACGGTTGAATTAAAGGCAGAGAAGCGGTTGACTGGTAGTACTGTACGCAGTGCTGGTCGGAATTTCCGGTCAGCGATGCGGACTTTGCATCTCACGTTTTACATGGAAAAGAGCCCTCTAGCTTGCGTTGTGCATACTGTGCTGTACGTGGCAAACTTATTCCCCACCGGCCGGCCGTCGGATTGCACCGTCAACATTTGAGCGTCGATGCTCGTCGATGAACCCAACGCAATTAAGGGCTTCATGTACGAAAATTAAGAAGTATCTGGAAAATGGCGTAGCGGCAACGAGGGGCGAATTTGGAAAGTTACACAACTTGTAGCCCGGCGACTCCACGTCAGGCAGTCTGCAGGTAATGTCTGTAGGTATACAGTCCGCCGGCGTGAATAATTAATTTATGTGACAATTTGACATGCAATTTGACAAATGGTGACATTAGCCTAGTCAGGGTAAAACTCAGCTCAGGAAATCGTCTGAGCGCGGACGGTCCGCTCTTCACGCGTACCTCTCCAAATAATTTGGCTTCGCCCTTTCTTCGATCGAACCTTTGGTAATTCTTCCGAAAATGGGCTCCGCCGGATGAATAGAGATGGAAATGTCGGCAGCCTTGCTCATTGAATTATTATCTACGCCCCCTTCTCAAGAAGGTTCCAGCCGCGTGTTCAGCCCGTCTCACGGTTCGAGACTGAACAAGTCTCGAGTGCAGACACGTGTGTAGTACTCCTACACACAGATCTCGAATGATTTATCTAGTACCAAATCCGAAAGGCTTGCATCACTCCCCGGAAAGGAGAACTTTTGCGGATGACTGTAGGTGTCAAAGAGACAACCAGCGCAGGCCAGAAATCGGGAGAATCCGGACCATGGTAGCTCGAGCCTGCCGTTATCTTGTCCGCGTGTTCGAGTCGTTCAGGATGATGAAGATGAATGTAGGTGTCAGTTGGCGGTGCCCTAGGATCCGGAGACGTCCGTCCTATAGTCAGCGAAATTGGTGCGAGAGGTCCCCAGTTCGATTCCGGCCTGGATTCATTTGCAGATCGCCTTTTTCCGCGTTTTCTGCGGACCGGCACTGAACGCAAATGGTTTTCACCTTTGCGGCGTGCCAAATCAGAAAATTATCAAGGAGACTTGAAACCTTGATAACATACCTATTATATAGCGTAAGCTAGCTAGCTTACGTGGAGAGCGATCGCTATCTAGATGACGTACCTAGATATGGTACGCGGGGCCGGATCGAAACAGCTTGCTAGCGCTTGATCAGCCTAACGTCTGGCCGGGAGGGTCTAGCTAGTGGTGAGCACCATATTGCTGCGATCGCTCTCCCACAGTTTACGAGGAAATTACCCGCGCAAATGGAAAACCACTGAAACTGGGTCTAGCTAGTCAGTCCTTACATTAAGTAAGTACTTGAGTGTCATGCGCATGGGCATTATGTTTATTACGTTTCTTACGTTTATTATGTGTCATTACGTTAACCATGCCATGTTTCCAAACGTGCAAGAACTGCACACAGTGCAAAGGAAAAAATGTAGGTATCAATATGGGACAGCCCTGGGCATGCAGCTAGCTCATGCATGCAGGTAAGACATTGCTTGGGAAATCCGGACCATGGTAGCTCGAGCCTGCCTGTAAGTTCTTATCAGGCCACATGCTTAATTTAGAACTCATCACTACGGCATGGCACCGGGAATCTGCTAGCTACCATGGAACATGGTTTAAAATGGAGAGCTAAAAAGCTGCAGCACCCATCAGCAAAGAAAAACGTCCTGGCTATGCCACGGGCATCCTCCCTGCACCCACTTTGCATCCCCCTGCAAGGCATTCGCCATGCGCAACCCTATCAATACACACCCCCTGCCCATCATGTGCTGGGCAGACACCGACTTACAGCTGATACAGAGCTGATCCAGATTTCTGGCCTGCGCTGCTTGTCTTGTTTATGGCACAGTCGCTCCAGTATTGCTATTGATTACCCGCAAAAACAACAGGCTTCCCGCCTGACTTAAAAAAAAAAAAAAAAAAAGACCGTTCACCCTGGTCGCCCGCCCATGCCACACCCACTAAGGGTCATCCCTGTGAAACGTGACAGCGCTATTCGACTAAACGCTGTCTCAGTGACCATGCCTGGTCACACGGTGGCTTGCTTGGGCGCCTCATAGCCCGCCTCGCCCGCGACCAGGTACTCGCGGATCTTGCCATGGAACTTGTCGTCGCTCGACCCCGCCATCATGCCGAGCACTTGGCCATTACGGAAGAAGACGCACGTCGGCGAGGACTTGATCTTGAGCCGGTCGCGGCCCATGTGCACAGTGGAGCTGTTCTCGTTGCCGTTCACGCGGAGGAAGATCGCGTCCGAGTACTTCTTGCTGAAGTCAGCAAACTTGGGGCCAAACTTCTTGCAGGGGCGGCACCACGTGGCAGCGACCAGCAGGACGACCAGCTTCCCCGGGTGGTCTGTGAGACACTTGTCGAGCTCCTCCTCGGAGAATATCCACGCGACCTGGCTCGGCGAGAAGTGCGACAGCACCCACGTCTTGAACTGGTCAAAGCTGATCTTGCCCTGATTGGCCGTGTCGATCTCGGTCAGGATCTGGATCCCGTCCGCCGCCGTGGTCGCGATGCCCAGCGAGGAGAGCCCCCGGACAATCTCGTCCGCTTGGAGGAAGCCGTCCTGCGAGGTGTCCATCTTGTCAAACACCGCGCGCAGCTGCTCATTCGACATGGTCTCCGGGTTCCAGCGCTCCGCCTTGCCGATCTGGACCTTGAGCGTCTCCAGTGTTGTCCGCACGCCCAGCTGTGTGGCCGCCCCGAACGCGGCCCCCTTGACGCCCGCGGTGAGAATGTCCAGATCCCCCCGTGTGACAAACCCGTCCCCAAACGCCTGGTTGAGCGCGGGCTGCATGATGGAGCCGTACAGCTCCCCTGTGACCACGTGGCCCGTGACGATCACGCTCTCCGGGGACAGCCGGTCCACTAGCGTCTGCAACGCGGCCACCAGGCGCGCCGAGTTGGTCTCCCACAGCTTGCGGCGTGCCGCGTCTGAGGCCTCCCCGGGTAACTCGCTCGGCAGCATCACGCGCGGGTTGGCCCACGACTGGGTCAGGTCTTGGACCAGGTAGCCCACGTTGCGCATGAGCAGCCGCTTGTCGAAGAGCGCGCAGCCGAGGCCTTTGCCGACGGTGACCACCAGCACCAGCGAGTTGCGGGGCGTTTTCTTGCCCGCGCCGTAGGCCATCTCAGCGTACCCGTACGCCTGCGCCCCGGGGGGGGGGGGGGGAGGAAGCCAGATAGGGAATAATAATAGATAGGGTAATTTTAAGCTCAGAGACAACCACGTTGGACGCATTGCATATGAAATTTTCTTTCCATTACATATCAGGAATCATTGAAGCTGCCCACGTGAGCGACCCTCTATCAGAAATGGGTGGGCTCCATCCAGGCCTGTGGCAAACAAGAGGATGCAGATGGGTAGAGCATCCATGAAAGTGCGGCGAGGGGGGAAATAGGCAAGGGGGGGAATGGGACGGGGAATCAAAGCGGATTGAAGAGTGCAGACCACAGCAGTGACAACACACACCTGTGCTCTTGTTCTTTGTCGTGTTTTTTCTGGTCTAGCTCTGGACAGAGTCCAGGAACACTTCCACTGCTGCACATGATAGGACTTCCTGCCCGGGCAAGTATGCGGGGCGATCTTGCATTCACTGACGGCGTTGTACTAGGGCCAATGCACTTCCGTGGCTACCAGCTTACCACCCACGACAACATTATGCGATGATGGTGATGGGGATGCCAAGGGTAGCATGCCCAAAACGTCCACGCGATTTCGAATGCCACGCACTGCTGCCATTTTCCAAGGAGCTATTCACCAGTTTTGACACTGGAATACGACTTGGAATGTTTTTAAACATAGCCCTCAGCGCATGCGCGCACATCCACAAAGCTGCGCAGGTGCATGACAAAGAAACCTACTGCACGGGCAGTAGCGGGTGCGGGAGGGTGAGCAGCGATGGCTGATGGCGCTACCAAACGAAGAAAGGTGACGTATGCATGGGTCGGTGGGTTGGCAGGTTGACAGGTTAGTGGTCATGGGGAGGGTGGAATACTGGGTAGGAATGCCTAAGCCTGGACTGCACACATTCACAAATGCCAGCGCAAGCAATACCCACAAAGGCCAGGCGGGGGGCGCAGGCAAGGCTAGAAGTCGGCAAAGCCGAAACGTCATGGGGCGGGCAAGTAACCCACCTCGGCGACGTTCATCATGGCGATACGTGCCGCTTTTTCCCGGCTGAGGCTCTTCTCCCACAGCGCCTGCTTCACGCGGTTCAGCCCCGCCACCGACAGCTCGTTCGACTTGCCTTCCTTACTGCCAATTGGCAGCGCGACGCCGACGGCGGCGTCTTTTTTCAGCTCGTTCGACAGCATGACCTTCCCCAACGCCAAGCTCAAACCACCCAGGGAAGGGGGGGTGTCAAGGAACGTGGTGACGCCGGGAGACAGGAATTCGCCGGTTTTGACGTCCACGGGGGCCGCACGCAAACCCTGCCCTCCTCCATAACAGTACACGCCCAACACTCTCCTCTCTGCAAGCTCTTGTTCCATCTGCTCCCGCTCCTTCTCTTCTTCTTCATCTTCGTCAGCGCCGCTGGCACAGCGAGTAATGTGCTGTTTGGAGCGGCTCCTGGGAAATGCGAAATGCTTTGCCAGAGCAGGGCAGCGGGCCTTGCTGACAAGATGGCGCTGCCCCAAGAACCCCCCCTTCATCGGATGCGTCATTTTCCCCACCATCGGATGCCGCTGGCCATGGAGTACAGCTGTACAGCTCACCTGGGCAGCAGCCATGTTGTTATGAAGCGTACACACCAAATTGCCAAACTCTATGGTTGGGGCCGGGAAATAAAACGTAGAATACAGCAGTTGATTCTTATGAATGGAGTTGACGAGGAGGCAGCCCTGACTGGCTACGTCATAGTGTCCTGAGTTGTGTAAACCAACGAAGTCCTTTATTCCTGTTTCTCTGCTGGGCAGGCAGCCAATATGACACGGTTAAATGAAGCTCTCAATTGTGGGGGCACGCGACCCGTTTAATCTGCAATACGAAGAACACCTACGAAAATACCCGAAACCAGGGTGGGCACCTGCTCGCTGAAAAGGTATGAAGCAACCGCTGATAATTACCGGCAACGTAAGGAGCCAGCTGGATGGCGGTGCGTGGTGTACATAGATCTCGACGTGACGTAACGCCCGTGCATGGCTGCCAGGTCGTCCTAGCACATTGTGTTACCGTATAAGGTATTAGTACAATCCAATTAATATCACAAAAGGTACCCAGGAACCACTATGTTGACAACCCATGACGTACAACTTTATGATATTTTTTACGTTGTCAGCGAGGTGTCAGCGACCAAAAACCGCGCGCAGGCCGCGCTGCCGGCCTGCCGCCCGGCGGTCCATTTGGGTAGTTGGGCAGGAGTTGGGCAGCATTAATCCACCATGCATATATCCGCCATTACCGATGCAGGTTAGGCTATTACCGGTAGCTACCCAATTTATTCGCAATTGCCACCACTTCCGTCGTCTGCGCTGGCCGATTCTAATGATAGATCCGGCCTGCAAGTTCCAATCATTTGTCCGCGCAAAAGAATAGCGCTGCACTGAAAAAACAGTACGGGTTACGATGGCGGAGGTTGCAAAGGAACCCGTGGGCGAGAACACTGTGGACCCCTCTTACTCGAAATACGCGACCATCAGGAAATTTGCGTGGTATTCGGCTTTCTTGTGGGCGATTCCTATCATGACATTTTTCTTTGCGAAAGACTACGCCATCGCTGCGGTGTCACCTCTGTTAGGCTTCGCGGACGTGGAGACGTCGTCGAAGATAACAATCTCGGGGGTTCTGGCAATTATCTCGATGCACGTCATTATCGCTCTGTATATTATCTCGGCCATGCGAGAGCCTTACGTTGGGAAACCGACGCCAGACGCGTCGCTTCTGCCGCCGACCGATTCGTCCTTGTTGCCTCCGAATGAGCGTCCGGAAAATAACAAGAAGAAAAACTAGGGTGGATGTGCTCCGATGCCTATTTTCAGTTTACGTTTTGCGTCGAGCCTGGTTGTATGCCGTCGCCGAGTGTTTTGGGGGTGAACTGCCCACCTCCAGAAGCGTCTATCGTAAGAATGGAGAGGCATCGGCGAATTGTAACCATGTTCAACATGTTGCGCGCTGCATAGGTATGCCCAGGGCTGCTGACAAGGGGCCAGAGCTGCGGGCTTTCGGGTTGTAGCTGGATGGCGGAGCCAGGGCGTGGCTATATGGACCGCTGGGGCCTGTCTTCCAGGGGTTACCTGTCAACTTTTTTTGGCACTGCCCGGGTCGGTCCATCTCAGGATGTGCATGCCTTGGGAGGCATCCTATTTCTTGGCCTGGGAAAACTTGTGATCGTACGGACGTGTCACGCAGGTGGACCTCGCATGGTTGATACCTCGTTGTGAGTTCATCACTGCTGGCTGCATGGTTTGAGGACTTGGCTGCACGGGCCCCAGTCTCGCTCCTACGTGGATCTTGTGGACATGTCACCCTCGGACATATTTCCCTTGGATGATCTGTTGCTACGTGCTCAAGCTGGGTACGCCACCTACCTTGTGAGACTGTACACCAAGGGCTACCACGGCTAGGAGTGCTCTATATGGCGTTTCGAGTGCCTTGATGGAGGCAGCAGTGGACCGGATTATTTGGTGCATGGCCAAGAGACCCCGGTGAGGGAAGCTAGCTTGTGCACTCCATGCATAGCGGTTAAGTTAACATGAAGAGCAAGCATGAGTATTTGACACACTTTTCGAGGGGAAGCTGCTTAAGCTGGCATCAGCTTTTTGTATGTTGGGGCCTCCGTGATGGCAGATATGCATGTATGCACTACCAATGATGCAAGAAGACATACAGTTCACTGTAATAAATGTGTACGTATAGTGCACCTTGTAATCAGGATGAGCACTGGCATAGGCTTAGCATATATTATCAAGAAATCATAGAAATATGTAAGAAAGTTACGAATCATGGGTGTGTGTCATATGCATGGGTTGGCGATCGAGAGACTTGAATAATTACATATATAATTTCTACAATATACGCACATACACACTCAACAAAGTGCTTTTGTCACCGTGAGTTCGTGTGTATCGTACGTGGGTGGCCATGCATGCATGCATGCGCTTCTGAATGATATGCATGTGTAATGGATACAAATTGGGGTGGTTGCAAATTCATTCATTGAACAACATTTGGGATGTATCTATAATTAGCTAGCATACAAGTTTATTCATCGAAATTGAAATTAAATTGAAATTGAAAGTTTCACATGCATCCGTGAAGGTACGTTCCCATGGTGAAAAGTAGTACTTCTTGAGCAACCTTGAGCTACATGTAGGGGCACTTAATTTGGCTGTGTTGACCACGTTCATTCCTGAAAAAGTGGCCATTTCATGCGGTAAAATGATATTCCACTAGTCCCAATTAAATGGTATATTTTCAAGCCGTCCAAGTACCAGAAATTGGCTCTTGACCGTGGGCCTGAACATTGTGGGGGCGCCCTCTGTGGGGGGGTGAGGCTGGAAGCCTGGCTTGGACATCCTTCCGTAGCTAGCACGCGGGCAGAGATGGCCTTGGTAATTATCGCCTAGCTGTCTAGCTGACCTGATTCATGCTGATGATACCACGGTCCTCATTGCATGAGAGCCCTGAGCACATTCAGACTTGGTTGGACTGTCTGGGCTTGGAGGCTCAGGCGGTGGGGAGCCAGGCTGGCCGGAGATTAGCGTCAAATCATCTCTGGAGGCGAATCAGGCGATGGCGATTGGGGTTACCCGTCGCCCACCGCTTCCGCGGCTGCTCAATGGGTATGAGGTGCAGTTCGATCTGTGATCGCTTCAAACTGTTGGGGAGCATGCTCCCTGACACGGCCGACAATGTGGACACCCGCATCGGCCTTGCCTGGGCCAGGCTCCGATCCGCTCCCTCAACACCTATTGGCACTCTTGAAGGACCTAGGCGAGGACTGCAAGCGTGTGCTCTTCAAGGTCTTGGTCCTCACGGTACGTGCTTGATGTACCTAGCTGCGGGCCGGGCCGAGGCCTGGACGCTCATGCCAGGTCAGCTGGTCACCCGGCTGAACGGCACAGTATAACTAGTAGGATGCACTTCGACAGGTCCTGAATCATGAATGTAGGGTTTTCCACGCGCATCGGTCATTCGAGTCTTTGTATAAAGACACGCCTCACATTTCAGATGAGATTAGGCAACGTACAATAGCATTTGTAGGAAAATTTGCCCGAACGAGCTTCAGGTGGACAGTGCTGCCCTTCAAGGAGTGGTCTGGCTGGCCCCGGCCCCGGCCAGCGGTACGTTTGGCCAGCCAGGGCGGCATATCAGTCCTGCCGCACGTGGCCTAGCTAGCCCCGAGAGCAATTACCCAGGCGCCGGGGGTGGTAGACCACGTACGCAGCACTAAACTACACAGCTAGATCGATCAGTTGCTGGCCGACCTCATGGTCCCCGCTCAGTTTGAACAGCGCGTTTCCTCCCTACGCACATCGCTACTGAGCAGGTAGCGATGGTCCCATACTCACCAGGCTGCCATATAGCTAACGGGTATGAGGAGCTTGTTGCCTTCTGCATTAATGTGCACAAAACGTGTACACGTCTATTCTCTAGGCGTTCATGAGCATTGATCGTCGCGCGGTGCCTGAGTCCTGGCGCGGCACTGCTCATTGAACGCTCAGCAGCCGGCAGTTGGCGTTTTTACTTTGCTGGTACTGTGGGACGCCAGGCCAAGGTGGCGTTGGCCTCAGAGCTAGCCAACTGCCACTTTGTTGTGAGACTGTCGCTTTGCGCCTGCCGACACGGCTGCTACATAACGACAATTGACACCTCCTTGTTTTCTGCCTTTTTGCGGGCCGGATAGCGGGATGGTTGCTGTCAACTGCCACTTCCAACTAACGTCCCTCATGTGCAGGACTTGGTCGCTTTTCGGGGCCCTAACAACCGTCAGGCCTGTCTGAATTACGTGCATGGTGGTACAGCAGCCCATGTTGTATGTGCGCTTCGGTTCTGGATACTCGAGTGTTCGACCCACCCACGGTGTGAGCACTCTGACCACCGGTTGGTGCGTGCGACCCGATTCGGCTCCGGTTCCAGGCCCCCAAGCAACGCCGTGCCCAAGTGCATGGTCCCGTCCTGACTGGACTGCGCTACGCCCGGTCTGCGGGGACCCTGAGCTACTACTAGGACGGATGCCGACCACGAGAGGCACCTATGCCGGTGCCCATGCATGATCGAGTATCTGGAGGCCCTGGGGGCCCAGGCGGACGGACGCGTCGACGCACTGGCCCAAGGTGCTCCCAACGCTGCCATTTTTGCGGGCTTTGCGGCCCGCGCCCTGTTGCTGGCAGCCCACAGCACTGATCGACCTGCCGGCCATGCCCGGGCCACCGCCGACCCGGCCCGCTCTACTGCCGACAGGCCCCCAAGGTCTTGGCCGCCCGGCACCGCCTCAAGCGTACTGGTGACCGGGCCCCGCTGCTGAAACCGATGCTCGCGATCTAGGCTGCCCTTGTGGAGGCCTACGCACACGCTCAGGACGCAGACTCGCAGAGGCGACCATGCAAGTGCACCGCGGATGCCAAGGTGCCTGCACTATACTTTTCGTCCGAGGGTGGTAAAAAGCATCCGAGGAGTAAATTACGAGGTCTTATCTTACTACCTAGATCCGAGGCGTGAGATCCAACGCCGTAATCATTACTACGTAGGATGATAGGGTAGTAATTTTACTAGCCGTAAGTAAGAGTAACGTTACGACTGCACATCTTTGGTAGTACATTACCGACAGAGTAAATTACCGCGACGGGTCTTGGTTGGTAATCTACCACCTGTAGATTAGGTGCCAGTGATCCGATGCTGTAAGATATGTTTCAGTAAGCTACTTCGGGGATCTTTGCCTGTACACGGCCAGATGGATAATTATATTGTAATGGAGAAGTGGGAGAACGTGCGTGTCTATTAGCAAATGCAGCGAAATATAAAAATGTAGTTATCAGCCTTTTTCGCCTATTCAGCAGTTGTCGTTGTCGGCCGTTGTCATTAAGCGGCTATAGATTATGTGTGCTGGGGCCGGTGAAAAGACGCTAGCAAAGTTCGTCTGAATGGCGTCCAATAGAGGGGATTTTATTCTTAGTGGATTGTTGGACGAGGAGAAGGCGAGGTTGCTGGCGGAGAATGCGAAAGAGCAGAGGGAAGCAGCGGAAGCCGTGCGTGGAAGATGAGGTAACGGGATGGAGTGTGGGCCCTGGCTTCTGGTTATGAAATGATGGCGGTTGCAGGCCAGCCGTGCTCGCTGGTAATGGGTGCGTGGTGTTGAAATCCAAGTTCTGCGCGTATTCTGTTTTTTGGTCAATGATTGAAGGGATGTCGCCTTGTTTTATTTTTGTGCATCTGCGTCCCGTCGTGACTGCCTCGTCATGGACGCCCAGGGGTAGAAGTTCGAACGAGGGAATGATTTTTCAAACGCCTGGATATGTTATGATAGTACGAATAAATGGTAATGGGTAGAGGCGGCCAAAATTTTGTTGGAAGTGTGCCAACGCCGCACATACGACTTGAACAACCCTAGGTATCTTAGGAAAAGGAAACACGGATACGTCGGAGTGGAGGAAGAGGAAGACGATGACGATGGTGAAGACGGAGAGGTTTACAATGGAGGCCTTGAGAATGGGGAGACATTGAAGCAGGAGAGCAGGGTAGCGGTGAGTGGCCCGTCATGAATTACATTGTGGTTGCAGTTGTTAGCGAGGCGTGTTGATTGCTTCTTGCCGCGGGTAATCGCTAGCGTGCATAACCTTCTTTTTTCAACAGGTGTTCTGGTGCATTGACTGCCGCAAAGCAATTAATGGGACTGATTATGTGCCTATCATGCCGTTTGGGAATCATACATTGCCAACATTTCGTGTTTAGAAGGCGCGCCTTCAGAAGCATATTCAGCACCGCACGAGCCAGGTGCTGAAGGCGTGCTTGGAGAGGAAGGGGTATAAAGTGCGCATGACCGCATCGAAGAAGAAGAAGCAGCAGGAATCGGGCAAGACCATGATAACCGAGCCAGGATTGGCTTTCGTGCATGCAGTACATGGTGCGGCGCAGGCAGTGAATGCTGCATCGATTGCAGCGGTGCAGCCTGTGGCCATGGCGGTGCAGGGCGCGGGTCCTGAAGTGTGGGCGTTGGCGAAGCAGATTCACGATGCTGTCATGGCCACGTTGTGAAGCCAAGGAATGGGTGTTGGTTCCAGTCAGGTGCCTCGCCCGGAGGAAGCTTTTCTGCTGTAAGCAGAGGTGCGGCATCAAGCATTTGCAATCGCCATGAGAGCAGTGGAGATGTCAGCGGCATGAAGCATTTGCAATCGCCATGAGAGCAGTGGAGATGTCTGCGGCATTGGGAGATCTGCAGACAATTGCAGGAGGACATTGTGCGGTACGCTTGTAGGGTGTATGCTGTGTTGTTCCGCTCGCTAATGGACATGTGCCCCTGTAACCTCTTCCAGGCTAGTATCTGCTATCCACCTCTTCAGGCTTGAAAAGTAAATTGCTGTACGGTTCACAATTGGCATGGCTTGACATGCACGCGTCCTTGACTGTGGTCTGCATGGGTTTGGGGTTTAGCGGTTTACATCAGACTCTGCTGTGTATCTGCTTAATCAGCCGACGTGTCACATGGGGACAGCAACGGCGCTGGGATGCAGCCCGGTGTGAATGCGAGTAAGGTACGCGCTGTCATGCATGGCGGATGGGGCGTGGAAGCCACGACCCACGTTTTTGTGTGTGCACGGGGGGCTAGGGGGCAAGTCGTTGTGTTGCTGCCATCCATATGGCCATGGATATGCGGGAAGCTTTCCCTGTACCCATACTTAATGATGCATGGACTGGTTGTGACAGCCAAGGGTTTAGCTGTCGTGGGTTTGCTGAGTGATCATGGCAGTTTGCTAGGCTGGTGCTAGAACAGCCATAGCGCGGTTACTGCTATGTCTTGCCCGTGCTAACTGATGCTGCAGCCATGCGTGGAGCGCGAATCGTCCCGAGAGGAGAAGGAGGAGGCGGGGCCGGTGCACCCATGGGCAGGGCCGGAGAAGAAGGACGCGGAGCACCCAGTGTGGGAGAAGGAGAAGGCGGGGAAGCACTGAAGCTCCACCCCATGTCAGGCCTCTAGTATAGGTGCCAGTTAACTAAACCCATGCACGTGCAGGTTGTAGCTCAGAATGTATTTAAAATCATATGCCCCTTTTCAGGTATATGTGTAACAGTGACTCCCAACGGATATATGTTCCTAATTTATTAAATTCTTACTGAATAATTGTTGTCTTTATGAACCCATGAAGAGCAAAGCCCGGTGGGGAGTACATGTAACGCATTACCACGAGAAGGGGTCCCCACACCGCATTTCTTCGCTCTCTGTTCCTATGCAGAACAAGAAGAGGTGGAAGACCAATGTCCCGGCTCACACGCCAGCCCATGTGGGTAAGCCCCCTCCCCCAAAGCGGAAGGGGCGCTTTGGGGAGAAGTGTAGTGAGGATTTTGTAGACTAGATAGCTTAGAGTTAGCTTATTTCGATGTCGCGGCTTGACCCACCTCTACCCATTCAGCAAGGAATATGCATGTGCTGCATGATCTCCCAACGGAGGCATGTTATAATTTTATTTGATTCTTTAATGTAGTGTCTTGGGGCATGATGCAGATGAGATTTGTAACTTCCGTGTAATTATGTTTCTAAAGAGATTAGCATAGTACTCTAAACATGCCCATGCGCATGACACGCAAGTACTAACTTACTTACACCAGACCTGGCAATAAACAAGCATTGATGGGATGGACCCAGCGATACATAATGGGCGTGCATGCGTAAAAAATATACACTATGCATGGCCCAATGGGCATGCATTCAAATAATTACAAATGAAGGCCGCCATGAGAGCACTGAAGCTAAACCAGACCGGGCCACAATTAACCCTCCAGCACCAAAGTTCCACTGCATCATGTAAGACAAGCCTGACATCCATCCATCCATCCATCCATCCATCCATCCATCCATCCATCCATCCATCCATCCATCCATCCATCCATCCATCCATCCATCCATCCATCCATCCATCCATCCATCCATCCATCCATCCATCCATCCATCCATCCATCCATCCATCCATCCATCCATCCATCCATCCATCCATCCATCCATCCATCCATCCATCCATCCATCCATCCATCCATCCATCCATCCATCCATCCATCCATCCATCCATCCATCCATCCATCCATCCATCCATCCATCCATCCATCCATCCATCCATCCATCCATCCATCCATCCATCCATCCATCCATCCATCCATCCATCCATCCATCCATCCATCCATCCATCCATCCATCCATCCATCCATCCATCCATCCATCCATCCATCCATCCATCCATCCATCCATCCATCCATCCATCCATCCATCCATCCATCCATCCATCCATCCATCCATCCATCCATCCATCCATCCATCCATCCATCCATCCATCCATCCATCCATCCATCCATCCATCCATCCATCCATCCATCCATCCATCCATCCATCCATCCATCCATCCATCCATCCATCCATCCATCCATCCATCCATCCATCCATCCATCCATCCATCCATCCATCCATCCATCCATCCATCCATCCATCCATCCATCCATCCATCCATCCATCCATCCATCCATCCATCCATCCATCCATCCATCCATCCATCCATCCATCCATCCATCCATCCATCCATCCATCCATCCATCCATCCATCCATCCATCCATCCATCCATCCATCCATCCATCCATCCATCCATCCATCCATCCATCCATCCATCCATCCATCCATCCATCCATTGATCGGGGTATAGTCCTAGTACAGCCATGCTACGTCCTGGCTATGATGAGATTACTTGCCCACGCTCCTAGTGTTATGCCATGCTCACATGGGTCTTATTGCACCCACAGATTGCCGGATCGTTAGCGTGTCCGTTTAGCTAGCGTTCCCGAATGCAGCTGTGGCATGCCTTAGGCATGAAGGAGACTGGGGGTCTCTGCCCTTTCTCCTGTTGTGCACACACAGGGATTAAAAGCACTTCGGTGCTCCGTGACTCCCCAACAGGAGCACGTGTTTAATTAATTAATTAATTAATTAATCGGGGTTAGCTAATGCTCCTTGACTCCCTAATGGGGGCATGAGTTTAATAAATGAATTAAGTAGTTAGTTAATTAATCAGGTTGATTCAGATGAGGTCTGTGCTGGTTCCTTGTGGACTGGCCAGCCAGGGAGATATCTTCTTACATGGTCAGGCCCTTGCCGACCATGTAAGAACCTGTTAGGCGACGCAGTGGCCAACATTGGACATACCGCCATATGTTTGTCTCCGCGATATGATTTTAGCTGACATGCAGAGCACAGACACTGTTGGCGTCATCCGCTCAACCCCTCTTATTCATACATGGGACCTCGGATATGTAGGATTAGTAGCGTTGCCCAGGCGGACATTGTCAAAGACTACGACCCCCCAGTTGTGGGTCCTAGGAAATTTAACAAGCATGATTGTCTCCTTGTTGATAGGCATTAATTCATCCTTGATGATAGGCATTGCTTGCGTGCAAGATTAGCTCGAGGCCCATATTTTAGACTACTAGCTGAGCTCTGGACATACATGTAGTTATTGACGTCTTGACGGATATTGACGTCTTGGGGGACTTCCACTATATCTTCTTTGGGGAATTCAGAGATCCCGGTCCCCCAACATGGACATGAGACTAATTAAAATCAATTAATCAATGTCATGAATAGAGCGCGTTCATGACGTTCAGTCATGAACAGAGCCCTAACCTTAAACACATAAGAAAACAATTATGGCGGACCATGTGACCAATGTAAGAAGCTTAGCCCCCAAACATATTGTTGTCTCACGTAATGAATCACTTGCTGATCAACAAATCGATGGTTATCTCATAGGCACAATGTACCTCTGACCATCATTGCTGGCCCATGCATGCATGCACCAATGGCAGCCTACATGACACATACATCGCTTATTTGCCATGTAAAAAATGCGACAAAGTGTCCATATAGGTACTCATAGATTAGCACAAATTCCTTAGCACGATGTGGACAACTTTACTTAACGGTGAAAGCCTGTCTCGCCCTTATTGCCTTGAGGGTTCCCGGCGATAGGTCCTGTCTGTTGGTCGACATTTTTCTTTTGAAGCTGGCCATCGTCGGTAGGTATGAATGATCTCGATGCTAGCAATTACGATGATGATACCCGAGGTAGTCTATACCTAGGATCGAGAGCTTCTTCTTGTATGGCAATGCCGGCAGTTAACTATTACTCCGAATAAAGAGTTAAGAGGTTGGCCCTCGGCAGTCGGCATGGCGATCACGGAGCGATGACGGGGCGATGACGGGGCGATGACGGGGCGTTGACGCGCGTGATGAATAGGATCTGTTTGACAGGCGGCGGCTATTGGTAATATAGATTGTTGATTAAGAGAAGAGTTTAGATGTTGGCCCGTGGGCGATGACGGTGACGGCGTCACCGTCATCGCCCTCGACGGGCGTCATGAATACGACCTTTTTGATATGCGGCGGCTATTGGTAATATAGGTCGTTGACTACTACTCCGAATACAAATGTAAAGAGTTAAGAGGTTGGCCCTCGGCTGGCTCGGCATGGCGATCACGGGGCGATGACGGGGCGATGACGGGGCGTTGACGCGCGTGATGAATAGGATCTGTTTGATAGGCGGCGGCTATTGGTAATATAGATTGTTGATTAAGAGAAGAGTTTAGATGTTGGCCCGTCGAGGGCGATGACGGTGACGACCGTCACCGTCATCGCCCTCGACGGGCCCGATGAAAAACCGATGTTTGATATGCGGCAGCTATTGGTAGTATAGGTCGTTGACTATCACTCCGAATAAACAGTTAACAGGTTAAGGCCCTCGGCCGGGCGATGACGGGGCGATGACGGGGCGTTGACGCTCGTGATGAATAGGACCTGTTTAATAGGCGGCGGCTATCGCTAATATATAGGTCGGATATTTGTGTAGCACCCCCCTCCTTCCCACGGCAGGTACGCAGCGACTCGCTGTTGTGCTGGCTGCAGTTGTGTACCACCTGTACGGTTTTTGTGTACCACCTCCCTCCTTCCCACGGCAGGTACGCAGCGACTCGCTGTTGTGCTGGCTGCAGTTGTGTACCACCTGTACGGTATTTGTGTACCACCCCCCTCCTTCCCACGGCAGGTACGCAGCGACTCGCTGTTGTGCTGGCTGCAGTTGTGTACCACCTGTACGGTTTTTGTGTACCACCTCCCTCCTTCCCACGGGTACGCAGCGACTCGCTGTTGTGCTGGCTGCAGTTGTGTACCACCTGTACGGTACTTGTGTACCACCCCCCTCCTTCCCACGGCAGGTACGCAGCGCCCGGCTGTTGTCCTGGCTGCAGTTGTGTACCACCTGTACGGTATTTGTGTACCACCACCCTCCATGGCCCATGCAGCCCGGCCCGGCATCGTGCCGTCGCCGACCCGACAACGTTTTCTCGAACAACACGAATTTGAATTTTAGGGACTGGAGCGGGTGGCACGCTAGCGGCACGACCAACGGAACAAGAGAACCGAGAAACTGTGGCCGCCAGGAGGAGAAAGGTTTCAAGGCGCATGCGTTTGAGGCTAGCCAGAACCGAATGCGAGGTTTTAATTTATCAAACCGATGTATATCAATGTGGCCAGAATTCTTTTCCAGTTGCGGGGTCGTGTGTCGCCAATTTGTTGTTGGGCCGGGCACTTTAATCGTGATTGCAAGAAGTCAGTTCACGACGCCGTTAGCGTGGCATTTATGTACAGCAATTCATCGTTCGGCTTCTTTATCCTATCGGCAACTCCTCACGACGTGTGAGCGTGAGTCGGTTGTCGTGTGAATGGACACTTTCTGGGAAAGTAAGTCACTAGAGTGCCAATTTCACCGATCGCAAAACATTTACCCAGTTTGGGCAGATAGACCTGGCAAAATACGAGGGCGAGCGGAAGTAATTGTTGATGCATAGCCATCTGCTTCCTGCGCTTTGTAATTGTAATGAGTTGTTCGCAAATTGGCGTCTCTAGCGGTTACTCCTCTGTGCACAGCTGGCGACCAAGAAGACTTCATTGGCAGCCGGACTGCGGATGCGCGTCGTTGGAATATTAGCAACGTTAACATGTTTGCTGCGTTTTTTGTGAAGCTTGTCTAGCCGACTGCATTTGGGAGACTTGGCAAGGTTGCCTCCAATCGTTGAAGTCACAACCTGGGTGTCAATTCACGTTTACTAGCCACGGTCATAGTAACATTCTAATGGCATTTGTCCCAGTTTCAACATGGGTTTTCACTCTGATCTGATGGAGTTAAGGGCCTAGCTCCGTGGTTTTGTGTCATTGTAGCAGTTTAGTCGCCTGCTAACGTAGTGAATCTTCCATCCCACCTCTCCCACCCCCACCCGCACTCTCTCTCTCTCTCTCTCTCTCTCTCTCTCTCTCTCTCTCTCTCTCTCTCTCTCTCTCTCTCTCTCTCTCTCTCTCTCTCTCTCTCTCTCTCTCTCTCTCTCTCTCTCTCTCTCTCTCTCTCTCTCCCTTCCCACCCCCGCTCTCTTGTCCCTCCCGCACCCCTCCTCTCTCTTTCCCTTTTCCTTGGCTGTTGAGAAGGACTGGGGTGAAAACTCCAGACCGTTGGTGGCTGCCTTCAAGCAGGAAGTTTCAAGGATCAACAAGTTTTTGTGAGCTGTCTGATATGGTCACTGCTGCGACAAAGGTGAGTTATCTTGTTTTTCATGTAATTTTTTTGCTGTAGCTAGGTAAGCCGGCCATTTTGTACTCCCCTTTCTTTTGCTCTCACGATTTATTCTTGTTGTGGTTTATATGGTCCCGTTAAGTGGCATGCATTATCATTATCCACATTAGTGTGAGAAACCATCCGCAGTGTTGTAGCTTGCATCTATAACAACAGTTTTTGCTGCCGCCACTGCTATTACCAACATTAAGTCATTCTTGCTTTCTAAGCACTCTTTTTCCTCTTAGGCTGTTGGTTGGGATACCAGCCACCCTTGCACGCATAAATTCAAGCACCGGGTGCATGTGAAAACACAACCAAGGCAAGAATGTCCCCCTCTCGCAATATCCCACCCACGCAACGCACCCAATGCAGCAAGAATGGGACCACCTTGTTGCCATGAGCTCTAGCACCGTTGCCACCCCTAGCTTTCTACTGTTCCCGTCCATCCTTATTTACACTGGCTGCTTTGCTTGCATTTCTGGCTCAGTGCCAGTTTGCACTTGCTAGCTTGCTAAGACAATAATGCAGCTTGCAAACGGCAAGGGCAAGCACCCGGGTAAGAGCAAAGGCAACCGCACGAGCAAAGGAAAGGGAAACTGGAAGAGCAAGCACAAGGCCAAGGAAAGGACAAAGGCACTTGTGCTTGCCAAAAGGGCAGGCTCAAGGGAAATGACAAGGGCAAGGGCAGGGGCAGGCACAAGGGAAGCGGATAAGGGCAAGGGCAGGCGCAAGGGAAAGAGATTAGGACAAGTCAAGCACGAGGGAACGGACAAGGGCAAGGGCAGGCACAAGGGAAAAGATGAAGACAAGGGCAGGCACTAGGGAAAGGATGAGGGCAACGGCAAACACTGGGGATCAAAGGATAGGGGCAAGGGCAGATGCTAGGGTAACAGTTAGGGCAAAGGCAGGCACAAGAGAAGAATAAGGGGCCGTGAAGTATAAGTGGAAATGCGGGTGGCGACATGGGGTTCGATCGGGCCTGCTGATGCAAATGCAGATTTCAACTGCAGTGACAAACACAAGCGTAGACATAGGCAACGACAAATTCCTTGCATGCGTGCCTTGCTCTTCACCGGCTGGCTCGTTTGCTAGTTGTCTAACAGTTTCTACCGATAAACATCACTTGCCATTGTAAGGTCTGCCTTGCTGCCGTGCTAGTGGGTAGCTGGGTGATCGTGCTTGTTCCTTGTCAAGGGAGGGATGCATGTGGAGTAGGTGGGTGGGTGTGCTTGTTCCTTGCCAAGGAAGGGATGCACAAAGGTTAGATAGGTGCACGTGCTTGTTTCTTGTCAAGGGAGGGACGCACAAAGGGTAGGTGGGGGCACATGGTTGTGCCTCGTCAAGGGCGGGATGCACGAAGGGTAGGTGGGGGCATGTGGTTGGTCCTTGTCTTTTCACCGCCCAAGCGATGGCGATGTAGCATGCATTATACATTTATTCGTGCATTAAAAATCACTTTCCTTACAAGCGGCCTTAGCCGACTCCATCTGCCGTTGCCATTTCTCCGTATTGCATTGTCCGGACACGGTTTTTGTGTCGCAGGTCTTCCCCCGTAAAGGCACAAGCTGCCTGCGCGCGGAATTATGTGCAGACACCTCGGTTTCCAACACGACGGCTTCCCGCACATATCGAGCTCTGGATGTACAACATCTTCCCCCGGCGCACTTGCTCCCGGATGGAGCTTCTGTGCGGTGCCGACATCCCCGGAGCTGTCCTAAGCACCGCATGGAAACAGTATTTCAAGCCACGAAGAGAAGCCACGAATTTGATATTGACTTGATATTGTCGTCAGAAGACTTGATATGCTATTTTCTGTGAAGGCGTTGGATTTTTGTGCATGACATGTAATCCTGCATTTAATAATGAAATTTTTTATGAAATAGGAACTCGTCTTGCATGAGCCTTGCTGCAAATGCCATTCATTTTTTTCCCCCGGGTAAATGGGTGTTAGGGGTTAGGTTGACCGAAATGATAAGTGAAATCAAAGTGAAATTCTGATAAGTGACATGCGTACTGCAATTCAGAACGACATAGCGACATGATTGTAGTACCGGTAGTGTACGCGAGAAGCATACGACGTCGTAACCTACGGGACCGAGTACCGGGATCGTAAATTACCAACTCGTAAATTACTACCTCGCAAATTACTACCTCGTACCTTACTACCTCGTAAATTACTACCTCGTACATTACTACCTCGTACATTACTACCTCGTACATTACTACCTCGTAAATTACTACCTCGTAAATTACTACCTCGTAAATTACTACCTCGTAAATTACGACGTCGGATCTTACCTCGGATCTAACTCGTAGCTTACGAGAAAGATCCGAACTCGTATGCAAACGGTAAGAGTAAAAGCGGAGTAACTTACCACCTCGTAATTTACGCCTCGGATGCTTTTTACCACCCTCGGACGAAAAGTATAGTGTGCCTGAAGCTTGCAACTAGGGCAAGGAGATGCGTTACTGACCTCGACCCGGGCTCGGCGCCGACCGCGGTGGAGCACACGGCCGGGATGGCGTGGCACCGGTATAAAGCAGCTTGACCACTGGTGGGCCCTCATCGTTTCCTTGATGAGGGGCCCGGGCTCGCGCCCCCCCGGCCCCGGCCGCCGCTTCACCCCCGGCCTGACGGCCGCCTGTCTCGGTGTTGCTGGATCCCCCTTGCCGCCTGCGACACCCCGGCCGGCTCCTCGGCCACAGACTATACCAAGTCCCCTCCTTGAAGGAGGGCTACCTTGCCACCAACGAAATCGTCCACCACCCCTTCACAGTTCGGACTTCAGGAATTGGACGGCGCCCTTCCTCGCTTGCGATACGACGCGGCGCGGGTCGGTGCCGACCACCTTTCGGCCGAACTGCTGAACGGACTCAGAACCGACCCGGCGGCCGGTGCCGGGGAGCTTCTGCTAGCGTTCTGCAACCGTGTTCTGAGCTCGATCTCTGATGAGCCTGACCGCCTAGCTGCTGAGTGGCAGTGCAGACGGCTGGCCATCCGAGTCATGCTGTATGTACAAGAGGGGTTCTGCTGCTGACCCGGCAACTATCGGGGTGTCTGCCTCGAGAGCGCCGCGCTGAAGGTATACGGTTTTTGCGCATGATGCTGCACAGCTAGGCTCTGTGCTGCGCTGGACCGGCACACGGCACACCTGGGTGAGTATCAGATGGGTTTCCATCGATCGTGGCCGTAACACTGTCATGGCTGTCGATCTGTATTTGTCGCGCGCCGGCTGGTGGAGGAGGTGCGTCGCCTTTGCCCTCATGGTTTGCCGCTGGTCTTCATTTTTGTCGACTACATCGAATTGAGGCTTTTGACACGGTCCTCTGGGAGGCTTTTTGGGCCATCCTAGCTCATGATCGCGTGCCACCAGCATTGATCGTATTGCTGCCATTCACTGGCCAGCTGTATGAGGGATCACAGGCAGTAGTGCAAACTGCGGAAGGCACCACCGGCCCCACCATCGCCCCTTCACCACGGGGTGTGCATGACAAGGTTGTACCCTGTCCCCATATCTGTTCATTATTCTCGTTGATCACGTCATGCGCCAGGCACGTGCGCACTAAATACAGCTCTGAAGGGGCTCGAGCCTGGCCGGCTTGGATCGACATCCTTGAATCTTAATGATCACGAATACGGCGGCGGTGGCCCTGGTAATTACCCCCTGTCCGACCTGATTTATGCGGATGATACGTCCCTCATCGAGTGCCCCGAGCACAGTCAGATCTGTCTGGACTGTTTGGGCTTGCAAGCCGGTTGGATCGAGATTAGTGTCAAAACCGAGGCTATGGTGATTGGGGCTACCAGATGCCCGCCACGGCCGCGCTGCTGCTTAAGACGGGATCCGAAGGTCCCGTTCCGTGAGCGCTTCAAGCTGCTGGGGAGCATGCTCCCCGACGCAGCCGACGATGTGGAAACCCGCATCCGATGTCGGCCTGAACTAGCCGGCCAGGCTCGATCCGCGCTCGCTCAACCCCTACTGGCACTCAAAGACCCTGGCTGGGCGATCGGGACCGCAAGCGAGTGCTCTTCAAGGTCATATTCCTCATGGAACTCTCACGTATGGCGCCGAGGCATGGATGCTCACGGACCAGATGGCCGCACGGCTGGACGGCACGGTTTACAGGATGCTCCGACAGGTCCTGAACGTAGGGTTTTCAACACATAGGTCGTTAGGACTTTTGTGTAAGGGTATGCCCCGCACTTCGGACGAGATTAGGCAGCGTGGGATATCATATTCACAGGACACCTTGCTCGCACCAGTCAGGTAGACACCGACCTCGGTCTGGCCGGCCCCCAGCGGCTTGGCCAGCCGGGGCCGCATATCCTGACCTACATGGCCTGGCCCTAAGGGCATTCCTAGTAGAAAGGTTCAGGTAAACCTGCCGTGAACTATATACACAGCAGCTGCCATGGCCGACTTAGTGGTCCCAGCTAAGTCTGAACACCGCATTTCCTCCCTCTCTCTTGCTTGGACTGCTATGCAGAACAAGCCGAGGTGGCAGACCATTAATTAATTAATTAGACTCGTGCTCCCGTTGGGGAGCCACGGAGCATTAACCCCGATGGATGGATGGATGGGTGCAAACATTCCTACCGGTCTAATCTACATTGGCTACTTACTACATCTATCTAACAGCATTCTAACTACAATGTTCATCTATCTAGGCAGCCGCACGCTGCCCTAGGGGGAGCTATCTGGCGTGCCTCCCGCGGGATTGCACACGCGGGCGCTTCCCCACTGGGGGGGGCTCGTTGTCCTCTATGACCTGGGCCCACTTGGCCTTGTCCATCATCTTCTTCCAAATCACGGAGAGGCCTAGGCCCCCCATGTCCTCTACTAGCTGTTCCTTGAAGGTGCGGGCCTTGCGGCGTCTAACATCACTGGGCCCAGCCCACGTCAGGAGGTGCCGGCCAGGCTGGGCTGGTCGCAGTCCTGCGGGGGGGCCACGTGAGGTGTCTACCTGGTTGGTGCGAGCTAGGTGCCCTACTAGCTGCAGGCGGCGTTGCTTAATGGTGCTGGTGATATAGGGCATGCCCTGGTACAGGTCCTCATTGCGGACATGAGCAGCATATCCTACTCTGAAAATGGAACGAAGCATGCTGGTGACCGCGCCGTCCAGCTTGCGGGCCAGGTCGGCGGTGAGGGTCCACGTCTCGGCTCCATACGTGAGAACAGGAAGGACGAGGACCTTGAACAGGTCCTGTTTCTCGATCTTGCCCAGGGGCTTGCGCCACAGGGCCCGGTACTGGCGTAAAGCGTGCCAGGCGAGGGAGATGCGATGGTCCACATGATCAGCCTCGCAGCTGGGAAGCAGGCTGCCCAGCAGCTTAACGCGGTCCCGATACAGGACTCGAGAGCCGTCTAGGAGATAGAGGGGCGGCGGTGAGTTGGTGAGCCCAACCGCCAGGGCCTCTGTCTTCTTGCTGACCTCAAGCCCCACTGCACGGGCCTCGAGAGCCAGGCAGTCAAGCCATGTCTGCACGTGCTCAGTGTCCTCGAAGAGGGTGGTGTCGTCTGCGTAGATGATGTCTGCCAGCCGAATCTCCGTGTCCGCACCGCCATGCCAGAATTTGTTAGCAACCTGCACTCCTGGTTCCCTGCCCACGATGCGGGCAAATCGCTTGCGCGCCTGAATCATTACGTATTCGACAACAATAATGAACAGGTAGACCATTGTCCAGGCTCACACGCCAGCCCCCCAGGAGGAAGGGGCGCTTTGCTGAGTAGTTAGGATTTTCCAGAGTAGTTAGGATTTTCTAGATTAGCTTAGAGTCAGCTGGCTTAGTTAGGTTTCGCGGCTTCGCTCACCTCCATCCATCAAGCAAGGGAATACGTGCTACATGATCTCCCAACAGAGTCATGTTATAATTTAATTTGATTTCCTCCCTCTCTCTAGGTTGTCCAGACTGCCATGCAGGGCAAGAAGAGATGGCAGACCATTGTCCAGGCCACACGCCAGCCCCTGTGGGCACCCCCCCGCCACCGGCCCAGGAGGAAAGGGCGCTTTGATGAGTACGTAGAGTAGCTAGGATCTTGGTAGATTAGGTTAGAGTTAGCTTATTGTTAGTTTTAACGGCTTCGTTCACCCCCACTCACCAGCAATGGATTACGTGCTACATGATCTCCCAACGGAGTCATGTTATAAATTATAAATTTTAATTTTTTAAAGCAAGGTCATGCACAGGCCAAGTGGCATGCTGCATAAGCCGTACATATGCAGGTAATGCACCATTACCACGTGTAAATATCTAATAAAAATGATCACAGTTATGGGCAGGCCTGCACATGTCTCAAGTGAGCATTCTGATATTTTGGCTTGATTCTGCAATGTTTACTGGTCACTAAATGTTCGATTGATTCTACAAGGATAAAATATTCAAGCTTATATAACAAAAATTTAAGTGGCAACTCGGGCCCTGTATGGCAGTTACAAAGTGTAGTTTTACAGTACATAAAAAAGAAACAAGGAGGTGGCATGTTCCCTACATCCAAGAAGGAATACACAAACATAAGCACTTCCTACTCACCCGAATAACGCCTACACGCTACGCCAATACAAACACTTATGTCTGTAAGCTGATTAACGTAAAACTGAAATGGACACACTGCTTTAAACAAGCAACACAGCTAAAGCAGGACATGAAGATAATCATCGTGATGTGAAGGCAGGTAAACACACCTGCCATAAAAAAACGTACACCTTAACACCAAGTTGGGGACCCGTTCATTGTCAACTGTCATCCTTGCCCTGTGTCTGGCAGGACAAAACAAAAACGGCATCGTCGAGACTCAGCACGGGCGCACCGACGTGGCTGCGTGCAGCAGGGGTAATTGACAGAAAACATAGCAACATAGACGAGAACTACGTGTAAGAGCGCCATAAAGTCCGCATGATGTAGTATGTTCTTCGCACACTAAGTTTTCCTCAGAAAAGAAACACTGCAAAAGGTATGTTTTAAAACTTCTCAATTGTGAAAGACAGGAAGTTGGACAGCCAGCTCACGAGTGCACAATTTGGAAACTCCCGCAGCGAAGGGTTGGGCCAAGGTTACACAAGTGGCTCCCACAGCCAAGGGTTGATTATGAGAGACAACTGGGTGCATTGGGGCCCCATGAAAATCCAGACGTAGCGCTGACTCTACCCTACAGAAGCACGGTACGGTTTGTAAACCGCAGCAAAAATAAAAATGAAATGCGGCGACGCAAAACTAGACAGACATGAAAGGTTGGCAAGGATGCATTAGGTAACACATGCCCCCAACTTGGTTGCGTGCCCGTGACAGCAGGGAATACAAGGAGTAACACATGCAATCCGATAGCATGAATGAAAGCCTGCCTGTTAAGGCAAGCAATGGCAACACAATAACTATGATAAGGTGGTCACGGGGGCTGTAGATCAGTCATGCTGGCAGGCTAGCGTGGCTTTGCAAGCCATCCCCAACCACAACATACCCACGTGACAGGTAGGGCGCCCGGGCGATGCGCTGCACGGCAAACCCGCACGGCAGGAGGACCTTCTCCACCAACGCCTCCACCGCACTCTCCCAGGTGCCACAGCAGGGGACAGGGAGCACCTGGTGAGCCATGGCAGGCAGGGTGGGAAACCGATTCAGTGCCACGCCATGGAAGCATATGTGATGGATAGCTTCTTCATTCCATGGCAATTTCAACAGGAAGCATTGCCTCTACAAAAGCACTGCCCCGGAAAGATGTGCAGAAAGATGGACATTGCGTGCATGCGGGGTAGTGCAGATCAACGGAAGCCACTACATCCAAGGTAGAACCTTGCCCTGACCAGTCTCAAGCTAACATACGTTGAGTGCAGTCTACCTAGCCCGCCAACGTGAGTGTGAGACACTACATCAGCAGGCATGAACGCTATTCAACCCCTACCTAGCACAACAACATGTGCATACGACACTACATCAGTAGGCATGAACGCTATTCAACCCCTACCTAGCCCACCGACATGTGCATAAGACACTACATCAGTAGGCATGAACGCTATTCAACCCCTACCTAGCACAACAACATGTGCATAAGACACTACATCAGCAGGCATGAACGCTATTCAACCCCTACCTAGCACAACAACATGTGCATAAGACACTACATCAGTAGGCATGAACGCTATTCAACCCCTACCTAGGACACCAAAATGTGCATAAGACACTACATCAGCAGGCATGAACGCTATTCAACCCCTACCTAGCACACCAACATGTGCATAAGACACTACATCAGTAGGCATGAACGCTATTCAACC
The DNA here is from genome assembly GCA_009746045.1 of Mesostigma viride. Lineage (NCBI taxonomy): Eukaryota > Viridiplantae > Streptophyta > Mesostigmatophyceae > Mesostigmatales > Mesostigmataceae > Mesostigma > Mesostigma viride. The sequence goes on from RPFO01000246.1 coordinate 3,066,905, forward strand.
CCTACCTAGCACAACATGATGTGCACAAGACACTACATCAGCAGGCATGAACGCTATTCAACCCCTACCTAGCCCACCAACATGTGCATAAGACACTACATCAGTAGGCATGAACGCTATTCAACCCCTACCTAGCACACCAAAATGTGCATAAGACACTACATCAGCAGGCATGAACGCTATTCAACCCCTACCTAGCACAACAACATGTGCATAAGACACTACATCAGCAGGCATGAACGCTATTCAACCCCTACCTAGCCCACCAACATGTGCATAAGACACTACATCAGCAGGCATGAACGCTATTCAACCCCTACCTAGCACACCAAAATGTGCATAAGACACTACATCAGCAGGCATGAACGCTATTCAACCCCTACCTAGCACAACAACATGTGCACAAGACACTACATCAGCAGGCATGAACGCTATTCAACCCCTACCTAGGACACCAACATGTGCATACGACACTACATCAGCAGGCATGAACGCTATTCAACCCCTACCTAGCCCACCAAAATGTGCATAAGACACTACATCAGCAGGCATGAACGCTATTCAACCCCTACCTAGCACAACAACATGTGCATACGACACTACATCAGTAGGCATGAACGCTATTCAACCCCTACCTAGGACACCAACATGTGCATAAGACACTACATCAGCAGGCATGAACGCTATTCAACCCCTACCTAGCCCACCAACATGTGCATAAGACACTACATCAGCAGGCATGAACGCTATTCAACCCCTACCTAGCACACCAAAATGTGCATAACACACTACATCAGCAGGCATGAACGCTATTCAACCCCTACCTAGCACAACAACATGTGCACAAGACACTACATCAGCAGGCATGAACGCTATTCAACCCCTACCTAGGACACCAACATGTGCATAAGACACTACATCAGCAGGCATGAACGCTATTCAACCCCTACCTAGCACACCAACATGTGCATAAGACACTACATCAGTAGGTATGAACACTATTCAACCCCTACCTAGCACAACAACATGTGCACAAGACACTACATCAGCAGGCATGAACGCTATTCAACCCCTACCTAGCACAACAACATGTGCATAAGACACTACATCAGCAGGCATGAACGCTATTCAACCCCTACCTAGGACACCAACATGTGCATAAGACACTACATCAGTAGGCATGAACGCTATTCAACCCCTACCTAGCCCACCAACATGTGCATACGACACTACATCAGCAAGCATGAACGCTATTCAACCCCTACCTAGCCCACCAACATGTGCATAAGACACTACATCAGTAGGCATGAACGCTATTCAACCCCTACCTAGCCCACCAACATGTGCATAAGACACTACATCAGTAGGTATGAACACTATTGTACCCAACCTGCCCTAAAAAACTTTTGTCTGGCAAGAAGCACCCACCCACAGGACTACAGGTGGCCCCAGAAGGCACCCCGACACGCACGGGTGGTGGCCACCTACCTCCGTCGGGGCGCGGCGTTCGGTGCCAATCTCCACAAACGGCTTGAAAGGGAGGACCACCGCCAGCAGCAGGCGGCCATGTGCCGGATGCAAGCGCTCTACAGTGTCGCACCAAATCATGCAGTAGTAGTCGGCATCGTCAAACGAAAGCAAGGCGCCACCATGCAAAAGAGAAAAGGGAGGGGAAGGCGGGGGGGGGGGGTGTTAGAGGGGGGGAGGGAAAAACCTCGGAAAGGGACTGTCCAGGGCACGCCGGCAAAAGAATGAGGAACAAAGGATGACCAAACAATATGGCAGCGTGTGCGAGGGCATGGCAGCATGTGTGAGCGAGAACTGCAAGAGCACCATGTTTGTGCAACTAACCAGCAGAGAAAACACACGGATTACAGAACAGATAAACGGTACGATAGCGTACAAGATTACAGCATGGCCATACAATCGACCTACATGGACAACATCGACATGTATAGCATGGCGATTGACACTGACATCGTCGCAGCAATCTCGTGCAGGTATAGTCCATCAGGTAGAGCGGCACCTCACGCTCGGCCCACCACCACAATCATGTGGCCTCACCTCTGCACTGCCTCAGCAGCGTGAGCGGGGCGTCGCATCGGTCCAGTACGTTGAGGCATGCAACCACATCAAACAAGAGAGGGGGTCGCTCCGCTGCCTCGGACAGATGACACCGGCCACCGCCACCACCACCCTGGCTGTCCTCCCCCATGCCAGCATCATCGGGAGGCCTGCCGCCGCTGCTGCTGCCTCTGCTGCTGCCGGCTGCTGGGCCACGGCCGAAGGAACGATTCTCAGTCACCGTGGCAGTTAATTGCGCCGATGACGGTAAAAATGCTGGCATTTTCCTGCTGCTGCTGCTGGTGGCATCCTTTCCCCGCCCCCACGGCAACCAGGAACGCCCTGGGCTGGGTCTCAGGCATGCCTCCGCCTCCCTGCATGCCATCTCCAGGTCGGTGCTGGTGACAACGCAGCGGTAGCCGCGCGCGCGCAGGCGGCGGGCTAGTGGGGGGGATGCCTCCGTCGCCACCACGGTGTCAAACAAGGGGGCCAGGGAGTCGGTGACTGCAGGACCCGGGATCACATGGTGACAGAAACCAGACGCAGGTGAGGCGGCGCAGTGGGGTCAGTGGTCTCGCTTTTTGGTATAAGTACTAAATAATTCATAACATTTTTGATACTTTTACTATTTTTTTTAAAAAAAATTATTACAGTCCTAGGAAGCGAATAGGGAAGAAAAGATAGAGGCGAATAGGGATGCAAAAAGGGAAGCAAGAAGGGAAGCAAAGAGGGAAGTGAATAGGGAAGTGAATAGGGGAGCCAAAAGGGAAGCAAAAAGGGGAGCAGATAGGGAAGGCGAGGGGAGGAAGGGATGGCGCACCGACAAAGTGGAAGACCTGAGGACATGAAGGGCCAGCATCCATGGATGGTGCAAGCACCCCAATGGGCCTATGGGAAGCATCCAAGGCATAAAAGAGGCTCAGAATACACCGACCATTATAGAAATACGTGCATGCCCCCCCCCCCCCCCCGTGCCATCCTCCAATTTCAACCCCAATCCACTCTCTCCCCTTCCCGCCCCCCCGACCCCCATTGCCCCTTCACACACACACGCACATAACCCACCCAACCCACCTGACCCACGCAACCCACGCGACCCACCCAACCCACGCGCCCCACCCGCCCCACCCGCCCCACCCGCCCCACCCGCCCCACCCGACGACCCCGCCCCACCCGCCCCACCCGCCCCACCCGACGACCCCGCCCCACCCGCCCCACCCGCCCCACCCGACGACCCCGCCCCACCCGACGACCCCGACGACCCCGACGACCCCGACGACCCCGACGACCCCGACGACCCCGACGACCCCGACGACCCCGACGACCCCGACGACCCCGACGACCCCGACGACCGCGACGACCCCGACGACCCCGCCCCACCCGACGACCCCGACGACCCCGACGACCCCGACGACCCCGACGACCCCGACGACCCCGACGACCGCGACGACCCCGACGACCCCGCCCCACCCGACGACCCCGACGACCCCGACGACCCCGCCCCACCCGACGACCCCGACGACCCCGACGACCCCGACGACCCCGACGACCCCGACGACCCCGACGACCCCGACGACCCCGACGACCCCGCCCCACCCGACGACCCCGACGACCCCGACGACCCCGACGACCCCGACGACCCCGACGACCCACGCGACCCACGCGACCCACGCGACCCACGCGACCCACCCGACCCACGCGACCCACGCGACCCACGCGACCCACGCGGCCCACGCAACCCACCCAACCCACGCGCCCCACCCGCCCCACCCGACAAACCCAACCCATCCGACCCACCCGACCCACCCGCCCCACGCGCCCCACGCGCCCCACGCGCCCCACGCGCCCCACGCGCCCCACGCGCCCCACGCGCCCCACGCGCCCCACGCGCCCCACGCGCCCCACGCGCCCCACCCGACCCACCCGACCCGCCCGACCCACGCGACCCACGCGACAAACCCAACCCACGCGACCCACGCGACCCACGCGACCCACCCGACCCACCCGACCCACCCGACCCACCCGACCCACCCGACCCAACTGACCCACCCACCTCACCCCACCCCTGCTCACAAGCGCGCACACGCACACACACACACACACACACACACGAACACGCACACGCGCACGCGCACGCCCATGCGCACGCGCGCACACACGCACACGCCCACACGCCCACATGCCCACACGCCCACACGCCCACACGCCCACACGCCCACACGCCCACACGCCCACACGCCCACACGCCCACACGCCCACGCCCACGCCCACGCCCACGCCCCCACGCCCCCACGCCCCCACGCCCCCACGCCCCCACGCCCCACGCCCCCACGCCCCACGCCCCCACGCCCCACGCCCCCACGCCCCCACGCCCCACGCCCCACGCCCCCACGCCCCCACGCCCCACGCCCCCACGCCCCCACGCCCCCATGCCCATGCCCACGCCCACGCCCACGCCCACGCACACACGCATACACCATGAAACTGCCCAGATTGCAGCAGCCACCATCACGCCAAGACTGGCCACACCCACCATGGCCATCCCCTGCTCCCACGTCCAGCAGGGACCTGCCCAGGTGGCACCAGCAGGGTGGCTGTGCCGACCGACGAGTGCGGCCTTGTGTCGACGGGGCATCGCCTTTGGTGGACTGTACCACGAGTCGCAAGCATGCAGGCAGAGATCGTGGTTGCGCGCTCGCAGCCATATGTAATAAGTGCGCCTCGAGAAGCTCCGAATTTTACTTGCTGTGACAGCTCCTTTCCATCCAAGGACATTGCAACATTGTGCGCAAGTGCACCCATGGACCTGGTAACTAGTATGGTTGAATGTTTGGAATGCAAGGCGGCTATGAGGCTACTGGTGCAAGCTGTGCCGGTGAGGCCCTCACTAGGGCTTCACAAGCAACAGCTCCTCAAGTTGTGTAGTTGGATTTATAGTGGCCCATTCCGTCATAAATGGAGCAGGACAGCAGGTCAGCAGGCCATGCGGCTACCCAGCCCTCTAAGCCTCCAACCGTCCGGCCAGCTGTCTACGCCAACCATCTGGCCAAACGACCATCCAACCATCCAGCCATCCCGCTAGTAGCTAGCAACACACATCGCTGGCTAGACAGCAACTTGACCGCCCTTTCTGGCCATAGACTCTTCCAAAAAAGATTGTTTTGTGACGAGTGCAACCCTGGAGAACCTTCCCAGGTACCCCTCATCAAGCTGGGCACACTTGCTCGTCGTGGCATGTGCTGGGCATGCAAAGTCCAGTTCAACATCCCACATTATCCTTTTCGATCACATCACGCGCCAGCAAAGGCCAGGTGAGATGGGACAGCGGACTCACATGCGTAGCATGTGTGAGCAAGGGTAACACTGTCCGACAATACACTGTCCTGCCAAGGGAATGGTGGCATGGTCAGGGGAGGACTTTGTAGACGATATACGGCTATGTCTGTTGAACATGGTACAGCATTGCAACAAATGCATCCTCGAATATGCGCGCGAGAACTGCTATTCGTTAAAGTGCTGAGGTGAGATCGACTGCTTTCCTCGCACACCCATCCCAGGAGAGGACCCCGCAGGTACCTGTCGTAGGGAAGCTTGCATCATAGCATTTATTCAAGAAAATTTCGAAGGCAAGCGCGAAATCAGCAGCGCTTTGATAACAACCCTAGCACTGAATGCAGAGAGCACACCGAGTTCTAATGTGTATAGTGCGACAGAGGCGGTAGGTTTGGGACAAGGATGAAATCATGTTCGACATGCACGCTGTCAGCATATGGAAAACGAGGGCGTGGTCAGGTACAACATGCCGGGACAACATGATTGGCATGCCGGGGCGCCGGCTTTCACGTTCTAGTCATTCGTAAGCCATACCTGAGCACATATGTGACAAGATCGGGTGGGGGCTCCAGCTTTGTTGCCCACAAGTTCTTCCGCTTGCTTCGTGGTAAGTACATGCATCCGGCCCATATGCAGCCAAGCGTTTACGCTTAAGCGTGCAAAGAATACAGTAAGAAAACTAGCCATCATCCCTCGTACAGCGTCCAGCATTACGGTAAGAAAATCCCTCTTAAAACAGCTAGCAAGGAATTTATTTGTCTCCTCGTCCCGCTGAAGAGGACGAAAGAGCTGGCCAATCCCCGACATGCTCTCATCCAATTTCGACGTGTAGCATAATGGCGCTGGCCGGTAACAACACGCACACGTTGGGTTCATACCGTCGGTTGGAGACGTAAGCAAACGCCGAGAAACTGCCCTGCCAATCATATCTACAGCACTGTACAGGTTGATACCAGTCACAAGTCCAGAAAGGATTATAGAATAATGTGCATTCTAGAATGAAAGGATAAAAGTAGGACCCGAATTCGATGCATCAGCACTGGCTTGTTATGTTTATGTTTTGATGGGACATTTATGACTCAACTACTACTCATGTCGACGGCTCGCAACGGCGGCAACAAGACGTATCAAAGGGGGCGGGGAACACTAATCACAACTGGTACCTAACTTGCAGGCAGTTGCGCGGGCATACCGAAGTCCGAATAAAGAACGTTTTCTTATTTAGGTGTAACTTGCCGAATGCAAGAGCCCCGTCATAACACCGTCATTGCCTCATTGGCCACTCGGGCATACAGGCGGCCCAGCCCCGGGACCCGATCATTACGTAAACTTATTACTGTACCAGCCTGGCTAGTGGCAGGATGAGAGCCCTCGCTCGAGGCCGGTACATACAGTGGTAATGTTGCCGGCTTGCCGCACACGTAACAAAACAACCACGGCGCGGGAATAAACTCAACTCGACTCAACTCAACACGTAACAACTCGCGAAAATTCTGGCTGCTGCAGGGCTGCTGGCATTTATAACATAGCGTGCTGGTAGGTGCAATACTGGTAGGCGTCGGCAGTCGGCTGCGAAGAGCTCGACACAACAACAAAAGTAGCGGGAATAATCAGTTGTCTTTATTATAAAGGTGAAGCGAAATTGATTTCAAAGGCATTTTGGAAATGGCACTTGCATCTGGCTGTTACGTTTGATTTCTCCTTGAGGCCTGCCCAGATGTTTATTGGTCTGCGGCAAGGGCATTCTTTTTCTTTCGAAATGCTGGCGAATAGCTGCTGATCGAGAGTGCTTGCCGAAGTAAATGGGGAAGGACATGAACCCGGCGTTTATGTTCGATGCTGGTGACGGTTGGAAACCGGTTAAGGCCCAGCCGGCGTGGGAGGTTGCCGATGCGGAGCTAGCGGTCGAGAAGGAACATATAGTGTCGAAGACGACGTCCATTGATGAGAAGATTCGAAGACAATTGGCTCTAAAACGCAATAAGGTATCAATCTAGGCTGATTTTCTCATCGTTGGGACTTTCATATCCTTCATCTCTTCGCCGCCCGCGCGTTATGTGGCCCACGCGCACCCGCAGCTGATGATTAACTGTAGGAAACATGGGAAGAAATTGCCATTTCGTGGTATACCTCAGACCTGATGTACAGGCTATTTCCCATCCCAATGTGGCATATTGGTGCATAAACCGTCACCGTCACTATCGGTCATTGTGATTAGCATGGCGTTGGCCACGTTTACTTCCACACATCAAATAGATGCTAGCAACTTGCCATTTACAGCAGAAATGAATGGCAAATATTTGTGAGGATGGTGTATGTGTTCAAGTGGCTGTTTTCCTCACACTTCTTTCCTCGGCAATATTATGATTCCATAGAAGCACGGCCTCCAGTGTTCCGGCAGCATGTGTGACCTGAGGGATCTAGGCAACCTGTTTGGTATGCATCACGTCAAAATCCAAGTGCCCATATTTGGCCATTCTGGGAATGGGAACGTTTCTTAGACCCGAGTTCTGCTTTTATTCGACCATGTTGAAAAGAGCTTTCTCGGATTGCCTAAGACTTTGATTCTCCCCAAGGCAAGAGTAAAATATGTGTGGTATCAGCGGAGATAGGGATGACGTCACTCTTACATCGTTTCTCCACGCATTCATGAGCGTGCTCTTGCACCCGCATGTATGTGCGGCATGGGACGGTCATCGTGCCTCTTCCATCACCGTCAGGGAGGCAAAGCCCCGGCTCCTGCGCCTGTGGTCAAGGACTCTCGCAAGCGCCCACGCGGCCGTGGAACCACTGACAGCAACGACGACAGCGAGGACGACAGCGAGGTCGACAGCGAGGACGAGAGCGACGATGGCGACGATGACAAGGGGGGAAAGGGAGCAAAGAGCGATGAGGAGGAGGGGTCTGAGGAGGAGGATGAAGGGTTGGACGAGGGGAGAAGTGAGGAGGAGGAGGAGGAGGAGGAGGAGGAGGAGGAGGAGGAGGAGGAGGAGGAGGAGGAGGAGGAGGAGGAGGAGGAGGAGGAGGAGGAGGAGGAGGAGGAGGAGGAGGAGGAGGAGGAGGAGGAGGACGAGGATGACGATGAGGAGGAGAAGCAGGAGGAGCAAGATGAGGAGACCAAGGCTCAGGTGCGCAAGGCAGCGGCAGCCGCCAACGCCAACGCAGGTGTTGCGGATGAGAGTGATGACAGTGAGGACGAGGACGAGGACGAGGATGGGGAACAGAATGCGGGGCGAGAGGTCGAGGCCCGTGGTTCAAGGCAAGGGGCTGCCGCTGGTGGAAGGGAGCAGGAGGACGAGGGGAGTGCCGGCGGGAAGAAGAAGAAAGAGGGCAAAGATAAGGGCCAGGAAAAAGGCAAGGACAAAGGCAAGGCTGACATCGGCAAGTCCAAGGCTACAGCGAGTGCTTTCTTCTCGGACACGGGAAAGACGGTCTCATTCAGCGCCAAGTCATTCACGTCGCTCAACCTGTCACGGCCGCTGCTGCGTGCGTGCGAGGCGCTCGGGTACAGCAAGCCGACGCCGATCCAGGTGGGCGATGGGGGATGTGCACTTGGTGCGGTGATGGGTGGTGGGGATGGTGGGTGGGATGGTGGGATGGTGGGATGGTGGGATGGTGGGATGGTGGGATGGTGGGATGGTGGGATGGTGGGATGGTGGGATGGTGGGATGGTGGGATGGTGGGATGGTGGGATGGTGGGATGGTGGGATGGTGGGATGGTGGGATGGTGGGATGGTGGGATGGTGGGACGGTGGGACGGTGGGACGGTGGGACGGTGGGACGGTGGGACGGTGGGACGGTGGGACGGTGGGACGGTGGGACGGTGGGACGGTGGGACGGTGGGACGGTGGGACGGTGGGACGGTGGGACGGTGGGACGGTGGGACGGTGGGACGGTCGGTGGGTGGGTGGGTGGGTGGGACGGTGGGATGGTGGGTGGGTGGGTGGGTGGGTGGGTGGGTGGGTGGGTGGGTGGGTGGGTGGGTGGGTGGGTGGGTGGGTGGGTGGGTGGGTGGGTGGGTGGGTGGGTGGGTGGGTGGGTGGGTGGGTGGGTGGGTGGGTGGGTGGGTGGGTGGGTGGGTGGGTGGGTGGGTGGGTGAGTGATGGGGATGGTGGGTGGGGGGTTGGGGGGGATGTGCATCTGGATGCGGTGGGTGGGTGATGGGCCGCGCACTTGATGCGGTGAGTGGGTGGCAGGGATAGATGATGGGGTGGGTGGGTGGGTGACGGCGAGGCTCAGGTGGCGGGTGAAGGGGACACTCCAAGTTGCGGGTTAGAAGGACTTGCTTGGTATGCTGATGGGTAGTGACATTTACATCTGCCAGCACACCGTTGGTTTCTGCAGGTACATATCAGCTCATCCTGCCGGGCTTTGCAACCTCCCCTGTGCCTGGCACACAGTGGCCGTGTCCCCTCCCTCCCCAAATCTCTCCTGACCTCCCTCACCTTCCCTCATGCACCGGCTGTCAATTTTAAACCTACACTAGAACATCTTTCAACATTCCCGCCCCTCCCCACTTTTGCCCCATGTTGTGTGGTCTTCCAACAATATATCTGGCCTCCCCCCCCCCCCCCCCCAACTATAACATTAACCACAGGCCGCCTGCGTCCCATTGGCCATGACGGGGCGCGACATCTGCGGAAGCGCCATGACGGGCTCAGGAAAGGTGAGCACCTCTCCTTGATGCACTCGCTGTCCTTTAGTCTTTCCATCCTTCGTCACCGCTGCCCTTGCTCCTGTCCACACCATCATTGCTCACCACAGTCACCGCTGTCCTTTGCTCCTGTCCTCGCCATCATTCCTCACCACAGTCACCGCTGTCCTTTGCTCATGTGCTCGCCATCACTCCTGTACACAACTAACCATGGTCCGCATCTTTATGTGTGCATGCATAGCTAATATGCCGAAGTGGTACTACGTCTAGCACTTATCATCAGGAAGGTTAGCGCCACAGTCCAGATCTTCCAGATTTCAGGCCTGCGCTGGTTGTCTCTTGATACAACAAACCATTTGCCATCGGCGCTCATGTCATTGCACTTAGTTTCCCCATCGCATGCCGCCCTTGTCCCCCTGCCCGCAGACGGCAGCGTTTGCACTGCCTGTGTTGGAACGGCTGCTCTACCGGCCGCGCCGCGTGCCGGCCACGCGAGTCCTGGTGCTCACGCCCACGCGCGAGCTGGCGGTCCAGTACGTGGCGCCTTGCTAGCCATGACCCCCCACCACACACACTCTTGTGTTCAAGTACATCGCATGTTGCCAGCCATCACCCCCCCCCCCCCCCCGCACACACACACACTCTTGTGTTCCAGTGGCACTTGCCTGGCTGTCTGCTCCCTCATGTATTTTTTAATACATGCATGTGGCTCGTGCCTTTTCATTAGCACGTGGTTCATACCTTTTCATTAGCACGTGGTTCATGCCTTTTCATTAGCATGTGGTTCATGCCTTTTCATTAGCATGTGGTTCATGTTGTTTTTATACTACTATATGCACATGGTTCATGCCTTTTTTGCATATGGCCGTCGTTCATGCGGGCATCTCTGGCCCCTTGTATTAAATTTTCCTGCTAGATATGTGCAATCGACTCTGTGCTTGCCCGCATGCGCGCAGGATCCACTCTATGACTGAGAAGCTGGCCCAGTTCACGGATATCCGAAGCGCTATCGTGGTGGGGGGTCTATCGCTCAAGGTGGGTGCTTTTTTATGACGGGTCCCTCTGGTGCGCCAGCCGTATCACTGCCAATGCATGTGCTGGCATGAGAACTAACGCAATTTCTTGGCAGAGTGGAATTGGGACTGGAATGGCATTTGGGGGGGGGGGAGGGATGAGCAGAAAGGTTGAACATTTTTTATTTCTTCATCCTCGGATAATTTATTTGCCGAGATCTGCGAGCAATACAACATAGTGTGTATGTGCAGGCCAGCACGGTTGCTCTGCCTCACCACCGCTAGGAAAGGCCCAGTGCATTTCTCAAATGCCCATGCTGTTGCTAAGGAATAAGGAGATTCACGGTACAATATAGGAGCGAGGATTTCCCTGCCCTGCCTGGTCTTGCCTTCCCTGCCTTGCCCTGGCCTGCCCTGCCCGCCCTCTGTTGTCATGCAAGGGCAGAACGTGCTAAGGCATAGCTTGCTGACAAGTCTCCTGGGGATGCATCATCCATCCCCTCCCTCAATGCCTCATCAATGCCCTTCCCTCCCTCCCTCCCTCTCTCCCTCCCTCTCTCCCTCCCTCCCTCTATGCTAACCCATTCCATCTCCGCCCGTCGTATTCCACCCGTCTCTTCCTTCCCACCAGGCGCAAGAGGTGACGCTCCGCTCGCGCCCGGACATTGTCGTCGCGACACCTGGCCGCATGATCGACCACCTCCGCAACACACAGGCGGTGGGTGACGGCGGCAGCAGAACTAAGCAATTCGACCATTTGCCCTAATGAAACCATTCCGGTGTGCGGTTTGTTCCTGAGTTTTTTCCGCGTGGACCAGGCCTTACACTTGGTAACATTTGGCTTCCATCGGGTGCCCGCAGGTGGACCTGGACGAGCTGTCCATCCTGGTCCTGGACGAGGCGGATCGGCTGCTGGAGATGGGCTTCCAGGAGGAGCTCGCGGAACTGGTGGGTAATGGGGGGATGATGGGGATATGACGGGGGGATGGTGGGTGGGGCAGAGATGGTGGGTGGATGACGAGTGGGGCGGAGCCACAGCACCTGCCATAGGGAAGCCACACTGATAGGTTTTTGTATGAATATGTAAGAATAGCTTCACTCTGCTTTAGAATGTACAGCCGTTGTAAGTTGTTTTATCTCCAAAGTCCGTAATAATGTCGCTTGCGTGCTGTGAGCTCAGTGCTGCACATGCACCTGAAGTTTTATGCAAGCATTTGACATGGTATATAGTGTCTCATTTTTTATGCGTGGCTACTATTTTTCTTTATACCAAAACTTTCAGGGGAGGGGGAATGAGCGTGGCCAGTGGGCACAGCTTAAATTTTGTGGGACATCCCTTTGTGTGGGGGGTTCGGTTGCTGGTTGTGTGGGAGCTGGATGCAAGAGTTCTTAAAGTTAATGAGCATCGTTTTTTTTTCTTCTGGCACTTGCTTTGCTAGCAGGGCACTTCTGGGTTTCATAGAATCATTGCAACGTCTCTATCCATGGATTTGGAATTGTATGTTCAAGTCTTCCAACAAGTCCTCCAACCCAGTATGATGCAAACATCTCTTACATGAGGAGAGAGGCCCGCATCTGCGCCCACACCTCTCGTAGCATCGCTTTGGCTGGTTGCTGAAGGGTCCCTTCATATTTTCTGGCTCACCCCTGCGGCATGTGGATCCATTCCCCTGGCTGCAGCTGCGCATGTGCCCGAAGCAGCGGCAGACGCTTCTGTTCTCCGCCACCATGACAGAGGAGGTGGAGGCGCTGTCCAAACTGCACCTGAAGAACCCGGTGCGGCTGTCAGCAGACCCAAAGGCGGCGCGGCCAGGCACCCTGTCGGAGGAGTAGGTCTTGTTTATTTTGCAGACTTCTCGCACTTCTGCGCTTGGTGTCCTTATTGTCCTATGCAATTGCATGTTTCAGCAGGGTTGCCTGCAAGGCATTGCTGTCTACAAGCGCTTACAATAATAAAGGCACTATAAGAGATCCAGGGTGGCAGTATGGGTGGTGGGTGGGTGACTAAAGGAGTAAATTATGGCCAGGCATGTCATGGCATGCGAAACACTGGGTGCAGGCTTTTTGTCCTGGGCCAACGTGCGTGAACAGATGATGGTGGTTGCGATGGTTTTCCATGGAGCGTTCCCACCCCTGCTCCAGCCACAGCTGCCGTTTTTGAAGGCGTAGCAACACAAGCGCTAGCAGACAGTATGTGGCAGGCATTGCCCCTGACGCATTCTGCCTCACGTGTGTGCTATGTGGCTTGTCAATGTTTGCCATACAGTGATGGTTGCTATAGCTGCTGGCAACCTGGCGGCATGGTTTGATAGGGCCTAAAAGGACCTACTGTTTAGCCCTGACACATTTTCCTCTGCGGCGCCTGGGCCCCCACGCAATCTCCCCCCCCCCCCCCCCCTTCCCTTCGTAAACTGGAAACCCCTGGTCTCTGCAGGGTCGTGCGCATCCGTGAGGGCCGCGAGGGCGACAAGGAGCCCCTCCTCCTCAGCCTGTGCTCGCGCTCCTTCCAGAAACGCACGCTGGTGTTTGCGTACGTCACGCCTGCGATGCGTTCTTCCCCATTTTCTCTCCCGAACGTCTCGGTTTTGTCTCGCTTTGCTTTTGCTTTCTCTCTTGATGTTATCATCCTTTTGGTTGATTCCCTTTCATGTCTCCTGTTCATATTCCTGGTTTTTCTCTTGTCGCCGCCTCTGCTGATGTCTTGTTCATCGGAAGGCAGACTGTTTGTCACGCTACCTTTGTCGTGCTGCCGTGAACTGGCGTGCTCGCCTGTTCCGGTTTGGATTCGCATGCTTCGACGCTGCTCTTTTGGCGATGAAAAATCCAACATCCCTGTCACCCAAAGCAAGAGTCTCACTGAACGCATCACGTTCATTCCTCATGTCCTGGTCTGTCCGCATGGCTCCTCTGTGTGTGTGTGCGCGTGCGTGCGTGTGCGCGTGTGTGCGTGTCTTCGTGTCTTCGTGTCTTCGTGCACGCGTGTTCCTACAATGTTTTTCTCCAGCAAGACGAAGCAGCAGGCGCACCGCCTGAAGATCCTGTTTGGCCTCAGCGGGCTTTCGGCGGCGGAGCTGCACGGCAACCTGACGCAAGCGCAGCGACTAGAGGTGGGTGTTTGCCGGCAACGTGGCAGCGCCCATGTGCGCCAGCATCATGGCAGTCAGGCGTGCCCGCATGATGACAGCCAAGCATATGGGCGTCTGGGAAACAAACCTGGAATACCTAGTTGCTGAACCTCACCGTTTGCTGGAATGGCTGCAGTGAACTGCTGCGTGGGTTAGAGTTACCTGCTATGTGGGTAGAGTGACATGCTGGGTTCATATGCTGTCGGCAGAGGGCTTGCTGTAATCACCACAAGTTTTGCTCGGGAAAGGATACGTTTTTCTTATTCCAGTAGTATCCCATGAGGGCTAGTACATGCCGCTGATATTGTGTGCCACGCTGTACGATCCCAGGGTGTGCATGGTGGGAGCTAGTCGCTAGCTTGGGCCTCATGCCAATCTCGCATCGCAGTGTGCGCACCCACGACCTGAAGTTGAGGCACGGGCAATCAACCCAGCCGTGCCATTGCAAAGTGTGGTGGTAGATCACGTAAGCTGGACACACATCTCCTAGCAGTAGCTGGCCTTCCCTTCTCCAGGGCGGAAATAACATGCTGCGTGTCTTTGTGCACCAGTGTCTGTCTGTTTGTTGTGTTGCTGTGCCATGGTGTTGTTGCCACGAGGGGCCAGACAACAACGTCCCGTAGTCTTTCCCATGGGCCTCAGCGCCCTCTATTGAAGCAAGCTGAATGCCCGGGATTCATCGGGGTGAAATTGGGTGGGGTAACTTAGCTGCGGATAGCCTGTGAGAGAATCATGCACATGGACACCTTCATTTCGCTGATACGCCATGGCTTTGCTCAATGACCGCCCCCCCCCCCCCCCTCGCCCCCCCCTTTGCTCTGGTGATGCCTGGAAACTGTGCCTAGGCCTTGGAAGCGTTCCGCAAGTCGACCGTATCGTTCCTCATCGCAACGGATGTCGCCGCACGGGTAAATGACCCCCCACAAAGCGCCTCTGTGCAGCCAGCTGGAGGGTGCTATGGCAACCGTGCAGTCCCGCTCTTGTTGCTGCGTCGTGCGGTGTGCCCCAGCCGTGTAGCCCTGGCGCAGGATTGTGTCTAGTTTGACATGATACCTGGAATTCACTGATGGGTGCTTCCATGCCAGGTTGTGCTACAAGGGCTCCCTATGACCTGCCATTCTCGCCATATTGTCGTCGGACGACCATTGTGATAGAATTTGTTATGGTCCGGCACGGTCCAGATAGAGACGTGCAACTTTTGTCATTATTTATGTGAGCTGGAGGATACAGGCATGCCTGCGTCCCGCTGTCATGCCGCGCACGTACACGTCATACACAGACATGCCTTCTTTTGCTTCAGAAGTCTTTCACATGATAGCTTTTGCACGATGGCATGGTAGCTGGTATGCAAGCGCATCCGCCTCCGCTTGAATGCTTGCCACGTGGCTAACTCTCGTTGTTGGCACCTACAATTTAGAGCACAGTGTCTTTGCAGCCTTTTGTGCTGGCCCATGCGTCTCCCATGCTTCAACCTGGTCAGGCCGTCAGTGCCTCGATATCGGAGTGGTCATCAAGCTACCGAATGTACTTACAGACCTCTCCGCATGCTTTATGGTCCCCATGTCCCCACCTGGGCAGGGCCTGGATATAGCCGGGATTGAGACCGTCATCAACTTCGACGCGCCAAGCACGCTGACATCGTATGTCTCCCCCCCCCCCCCCCCCCCCCCCCCTCCCCTCCTCCGTTTGCTTGTGCCCAGTGGTGTTAGCTCAGAAGAGGGGAGGGAAGATTCGCGAAATCCTTTAAACTAGTAATTTTTCTCTTGGCCAAGGCCATATGTGCAGTGTGGCACGGCCCACCATCATAGTTGGCGTGTTCCCAAGAGGCATGGTCAGTTCTCGAGCAGTTCCACGCATGATGGTAAGAAAGACCTCGTTCACGTTAGCCAGGCCGTGCGGGGGCTATGTATGTGCACTTGCCAGGCGCCAGCATAGTTTAAATAGATCGTTTTTAAAATTGTGTATCGTGCTGCCATCATCCGAATCACAAGGCACCTCATCATCGTTGTTGAGCTCGCCACTTTCCTCCATCTATGTATGCAACATGCGTTCACATATCGTAGTATATATCTCATGATTTATGTGGCATGGCTTTTGCCCTGTGACATGTGCTGGCAGATACGTCCACCGCGTGGGGCGGACGGCGCGGGCGGGTCGCGCAGGCTTCTCTGTCACTTTCATCACTGAAGGAGACCGAGGCCTGCTCAAAGCCATGGTATCAGCCGCGTCTTCTTTGTTGTTGGTCCTTATGGGGTGCCACGGTAGGGATCATATCAAGGAGCCGTGGGCACAGGTCACTTGCCCTCCCTCGCGACGGACAGCTGGCTATCAGCCAGGCAGCTGCTAAGCAATGCTTGTGTATGCCATATTCTCAGTATTCCGTGATACAGCTGCATGTGATGGTGGCCATTCCTGTGGACCAGTGCTGTAGATGTGGAGAAGGCTCACTGTGTACCGACAGCTCTGGCTATGCTCGGGATTTTGGTAGTCTTAAAGTGAAGACCCACTATTTCTCACATTGGCTATGTTCTTTTTCCATACTAGTGCGCATTTGCGAGCTGAGCTCCTCTATGTGTGAGATGCTGCACATGATATTAGTCGTGGGTGCTTCCCTTTCACGTTTAGCTCGTCGCCCCGTGTGCCTTGTGTATTTGGAGGACTAATGCTTGCTGAATTTGTGGCCCTTGCGTTGTCCGCGTCCGCACTGCGCAATGCCTCCACTGCTGGATCAATCCTGGCAAGGAATCCTCGTTGAGAAGATGACTGCTATTTAGCGTTTCATGGTTTGCCACGTCGTGGCTTCCGTGGTCTGCCAGATCCAAAGTTGCAGCCTACGTTGGCTGCTTCCCCATGACCGCATGTACCGACCTGCAGTTGCTCTGGCGCATGCCTTACAGGGTGGTTTGTGAGGTTTGTCTTACAAGGGAGGCATGATGATGACCGGCTGCCACTTGGCCGCATGTGCTGGCCCCCCTTGCACACGTGGGGCGCTCGTGGCTGTGCCGGCAGGCCAAGCGCGCGGGTGGCAAGATGCGGTCGCGTGTGGTGCCCATCGACGTGCTGCGCAAGTGGCAGGGTCAGCTGGAGGGGATGCAGCGCGACGTGGAGGATGTGATGCGGCAGGAGAAGTATGTGGCAGCGGGGGGGGGGGATATAGTGACCATGGGTGTCATGCGGCAGGAGAAGTATGTGGGAGCAGGGGGGGCGGGGAGGGGGGGGGAATATAGTGACCATGGGTGTCTTGCAGCAGGAGAAGTACACAGGAGTGGGGGGGTATATAGTGACCATGGGTGTCATGCGGCAGGAGAAGTATGTGGGAGCGGGGGGGGGGAATATAGTGACCATGGGTGTCATGCGGCAGGAGAAGTATGTGGGAGCGGGGGGGGGACGGGAATATAGCGACCATAGGGGTGTTGTTTGCGATATGTTAGTAACATAACTTCTGTACGTTGTTTTGTCGTTTGTGAGGCTGTAACGTTGGAAGACTGATGCGGCAGGCGAGGTAATGTGGGGGAGGAGGAAGGGGGTGGTGGTGTGGCATTACAGGAGCATCCGTGGGTCGAGTTGAGGTAAGCATTTTGGGTGGTAAGGGAGAGGGCGGAGGGGGGGAGGGTTGATCTGGTGCCGATGGTCTCGTGCTAGTTCATGCTGACAGCCCTGGGAAGCAGTTATTGGCGTGTGCCAGTGCTATGAAGAGGCGATCGCTGGGTGCTGCATGTGGTGCAGGTATGCACCCGATCAAACGTGTCATCATACACGTGTTGGCACGTCAGCATGGTTGGCCGCATGGCCTGGCTGCTGTAGGCCCAGTTCTGACGGTAGCATTGCGAGCTGGCCAGTACGTTGTGTCCTGATAACTCATGATAACCCCTTTTCCACAGTGTCGGAAGCGTGCGAGGAGGGATCGCGGGGCTCTGTGTGCCGTGGCTTTGCGGGGCATGTCGTCGGTTATTCCTGTGTGTGGGCAGCATAGGATGCATGCACTGTCATAGGGTTGCAGGTGACAGCACGCATACACCGAGCTGACAGATCCAACCCCTCGCATTGGGGCCACCTGCTGGAGGCAAGTACCGGCAGCATAATGCTGGCGCTCCCACGGCCGCTCATGTCAACAGTAGTCCTCCTGCCTCATGTCGATTGACCACCGCTCTCTTCTGCCATCACTCTCTCTTCTCTCTTGTCTGTCACGTCCACCTGCAGGGAGGAACAGGCACTTCGGAAAGCAGAGATGGAGGCAAGCAAGGTATGGTGCAGGGGTAAGGGATGCCAGATGCCATGGTAACCTCACAATGCATTGCTGGTGCTGGTGCTGGGGCTGGGGCTGGGGCTGGGGCTGGGGCTGGGGCTGGGGCTGGGGCTGGGGCTGGGGCTGGGGCTGGGGCTGGGGCTGGGGCTGGGGCTGGGGCTGGGGCTGGGGCTGGGGCTGGGGCTGGGGCGGGGGCGGGGCGGGGGCGGGGGCGGGGGGGCGGGGCGGGGGCGGGGCGGGGGCGGGGCGGGGGCGGGGCGCGGGGGCGGGGGCGGGCGGCGGGGCGGGGGCGGGGCGGGCGGGGGCGGGGCGGGGCGGGGGCGGGGGCGGGGGCGGGGCGGGGGCGGGGCGGGGCGGGGCGGGCGGGCGCGGGCGGGCGCGGGCGCGGGCGCGGGCGCGGGCGCGGGCGCGGGCGCGGGCGCGGGCGCGGGCGCGGGCGCGGGCGCGGGCGCGGGCGCGGGCGCGGGCGCGGGCGCGGGCGCGGCGCGGGCGCGGGCGCGGGCGCGGGCGCGGGCGCGGGCGCGGGCGCGGGCGCGGGCGCGCGGGCGCGGGCGCGGGCGCGGGCGCGGGCGCGGGCGCGGGCGCGGGCGCGGCGCGGGCGCGGGCGCGGGCGCGGGCGCGGGCGCGGGCGCGGGCGCGGGCGCGGGCGCGGGCGCGGGCGCGGGCGCGGGCGCGGGCGCTGGCGCTGGTGCTGGTGCTGGTGCTGGTGCTGGTGCTGGTGCTGGTGCTGGTGCTGGTGCTGGTGCTGGTGCTGGTGCTGGTGCTGGTGCTGGTGCTGGTGCTGGTGCTGGTGCTGGTGCTGGTGCTGGTGCTGGTGCTGTCGGTGCTTCCTTTGCCGGCAAACAGTTTGGCGTGCTGTCGCCCGCAATTCCCAGGTGCTGTAACGTGATGGTTACAGCTGGCATACGCTGCAACAAGTGACCGCTCCCTTCCATGCCATGACGTGCCTGCATGCATGGTGCACGTACTAGGCACAAACCTCAGCTGGCCATCAGTGCAGGGCGCCATGTGGGACCACTGTTAGTCTGTCACAATGTACGTGGTGGTGGTTCGGAGTTCTAGTGTACGTGGCTTTGCCATCATCGCTGTAGGCGTCTGTAAAGAAAATTCCTTATTGAGGTATTGTCCTTTGAAGCTTCCATTTCCCAGAATTGTTGGTCAATACGATGCATTAGCCATACTTTTATGTTCATGTTTCGTTGATTCTGTGTTCTTAGCCCTCACCTTGCCGACCACCGCTGCTATCCCCCTGCGCGCGCCAGGCGGCCAACCTGATGGACCACGAGGCAGAGATCTACTCGCGTCCGGCACGCACCTGGTTCCAGTCCACGAAGGAGAAGCTCAAGCTGGCGTCTGCCGTCAAGGTGAGGCAGTTTGCTTGTTTGTTAGGACAGTGGCTTGACAAGGTGAGGCTGTTGCTCTGTGCCTGGGTGGTAGCTAGGCAACTTGAGGCGGTGTGCTCTTTGTTAGGGTAGTTGCCAGGCAAGCTGAAGCTGTGAAGCTGTTGCTAGGGCCGGGTTGCTAGGGTGGCTGCTAGGTGAAACGACGCCTTCAATTTGCTAGGGTCGCTGGTAGGCAAGTCAAGTATAGTTGCTAGCCAAGGCCTGTCGATGGGGTCATGTGGATGTACGAATACCATCGCGACACGGACCTCCAACTGTGCAACACGACACCTACCTGGAGTAAGTTAGCCAACCATACCACCTAGGTGCACCGGCCAGCGTCATTCATTTACCAGCGTAATTCATGTACCAGCGTTGGCATCGTTGGTGTTCGGCCACAGTATGTGCGAAGCGACCGTCTTTTCATGAACATTGGTATCAGCAACAATCTGCCAGGCCTTGGAACCCAAGATGAAGATTTCGCTCAAACTTTGTCATAGTAAAAGTTCAAGTGCAGTGAGGTAATGCGAGCTAGCACGCTCCCCCCCAAGGGACAACTTACTTCGACCCACACTGATCACCCACACTAATTACGGTGGTTGGCGTAGCCTGTTTGCCAGCTTGCCAGCCAGGCAGTGGGCTGTGAGATAACATATCTGATGCCCGCCGCTGCCGGTGCCGCTCCCATCCTCCCTCCCAGATGTACCTGACCATGCCTTCCTCGTTGCCTGCTTCCTTCTGCCAGGTGGCGCAAGAGGACCAGGGCGTGGACGGCCGGCCGAACAAGCAGCGGCTGCTGCAGCGTGCGGCGGCCGACAGTGCTGAGAAGAAGAAGGCGGCCAAGAAGGAGAAGGAGCGCGCCAAGGAGGCAGAGAAAAATGTAGGGCGGGGGGGGGTGAGGGGGGGGGAGAGTGAAGGACCTGGCCATGGGGCAGTTTGCTGTGGGTTGCACTTGGAGTTTGCTGTTTGAATTGTGCTTGTGGGATTTTGCTGTGGACATTTTGCTGTGGGGGGTTCGCGGTTGGAAACATGTCACTTGAAGCTTGATGTTGAATTATCGTTGTTGGCAGATTGCTGTGTGCATTGCCCAACAAAAGGATGCAAGGGTTTGGGTAGGCATTCGGCAGTGCATTTGTTGTGGTGGTTGCTGGGAGCACCAGGGTTTGTGCTCGCCACAGCTGCTGCTGGTGGGGCATATCCGCTAGCTGGCGTCCTCCTCATAGTCTATTCCCTAGTTCCCGGTTTACCGCAGTTTGGTGTTGCTGGAAATATTATAAGGGATGCAGGCTGCTTTTGGAGGGTGCTGGGTAAAGGGGCGCATGATAGAGTGTGACGGCATTGCTTAAACCGGAAGTACATTTAAGTTTACGGCGCATGGGAAATGCTACGAGACCGCGCTTTTGAGTCTCCGCACCGCCTGTTTTCTCACTCATGGCGGCCACGTAGCAAATGGGCCACACAAGATGGGAAAACCCGACCAATGGCTGCGCCGTGTTTTCTATGCTTTTCTAGTAGTTTTCTATGCTTCGTGCACCTGGGAGCAGGGCCGAAGGGTCATGGATGAACCAGCTATGCCTGTGGCAGAAGATGCGCCCCATGGGAACAGGTCGCCTCATCCCTATTCCTTTCCGTATGCATGTCCTGTGAGTCAAACATGATACCCCCCCGCCAGCGACCTTTATGCGAGGGTGTGGGGCCAGCAGGCTTGTGACATGCCGACCGTGATGGATCCGTCTGTGGTCATGTATGCACCACGCAGCCGTCTCCTCCCATTGCCACCTGTCTCACATTTGTGGGTCAATAAAAATATAGTATAATATAGTATAATATAGTATAATATAGTTTGTGAAGCGCGACTTGTGTCTGCGCGGGCCTGGTTGTGGAGACATCATCCCTTGCCCATCTCACATGTGTTGGAATCCCTGCCCATTCGGTGCGTGGGGAACATCCACCCCCCCGTGCCCCACAGATGCCGCGCAAGAAGCGGCGGCGCCTGCAAGCGCTGAAGGAGGAGGAGCAAATGCGCAAGGAGGCGGCACAGCAGAGGGAGGTGAGGGCTATAGAGTCTCGATATAACCAACAGCGGTTGCCATGGCCTCAGAGGAGGGTTTACTGGAGCATAGTGAGGAGAGGGCTGCAGCATTGGATTCAACCAAACGTCATTGCCTTGTGGAGCTTTAGGAGGAGGTGGTGTGTGTGTGTATGTGTGTATGTGTGTATGTGTGAATGTGTGTATGTGTGTATGTGTGTATGTGTGTATGTGTGTATGTGTGTGTGTGTGTGTGTGTGTGAGTGTGAGTTGTGTGCACGCGCGTAGAGCAGAGGGAGATGAAAAGGGAGCAAGGGAGCTGGGAACAGTGCTGGGATGAGGGAGTGGGAGGGAGCATGCGGCCAGGAAAGGGGGTCAAACGTGTGAAGGGCGCTGAGCGGGCGAAGCGGTGTGCCGTTTCCTGGGCTGCTTTCGTGTCGCTTTCTCCCCAAGCATGCAAAGCATTATTATAATTTTTACCATAAAATACCACCCGTGCCTATCTTGGCACACTCTGGTTACCTGTCTACATCAGGGCCACGGAGTTTTGCCCTGGGGAGCGTTTGCCTGGTCATGGGTACCGGGGGGGCATATCGCCTCTATTGGCTCACCTGGCTGTCGGACGAGCTCCACATCCGCATTGTCTGTTGCATTCATGTCTATTCGCGTCGCTATGCACGCTGAGGTGCCTTTGCTTGCATTCCTCAAAATGACGTACTTGCCTACGGGATCGCTACACATGTATTTTTCTACCTGACTGCCGCACCTACAGTAACGTTTTTACCTGGCTGCTGTGGCTACCATGCCTTGTGCGCAATGGCTGCTTATCCTGGACGCCGTGTGCGGCCTTTCCCCTTGAGCAGGCGGACGATGAGGAGGGTGGCGAGGGCCGGAAGAAGAAGCGCAAAACGGTGGAGGGAATCTGGGGGCGCGCCCATGCCGCCAAGAGCGCCGAGCGGCTGCGCAAGCTGGGCCTCAACATCAAGCCGGTGCGTGGGCTGGGTGGTAGCGTGGTTGTGCCGGATGATAGCATGGGTTGCGCTGGATGGTATCGCGATTGTGCCGGATGATAGCATGGGTTGCGCTGGATGGTAGCGTGGTTGTGCCGGATGATAGCATGGGTTACGCTGGATGGTAGCGCGGTTGTGCCATATGGTAGCGCGGGTGTGCCGGATGGTAGCGTGTGGGAGCAGGCACGTTGGTGTGCGTGTACTGGATTACTATATTATCGTCGGGTGGGCACACACAGCATGCTAGCGCTTTAACCTTGTTCTTGGGCTTGCTGTGGATTTCGGGGTGGGGGGGATGTGGGTGGGTGGGTGCAGGTTAAAGGGTGGGTGGGTGGGTGGGCGGGCGGGCGGGCGGGCGGCGGGCGGGCGGGCGGGCGGGCGGGCGGGCGGGCGGGCGGGCGGGCGGGCGGGCGGGCGGGCGGGCGGGCGGGCGGGCGCGGGCGGGCGGGCGGGCGGGCGGGCGGGCGGGCGGGCGGGCGGGCGGGCGGGCGGGCGGGCGGGCGGGCGGGCAGGCAGGCGGGCGGGCGGGCGGGCGGGCGGGCGGGCAGGCGGGCGGGCGGCCGGCCGGCCGGGTGGGCGGGCGGTCGCGCGGGCAGGCTGGTGGGCAAGCAGGCGGGCAAGCTGGTGGTTGGGCGTTGGTGTGCGCAGTTGTGGAGAGCCCTGCATGCCCGCTGATGTGACGGTATGGGTGGGTGGTGCCAGAGGAACTGGTGGAGAGAAGGGGTGCGGTAAGAAACTGGTCTGCGCGTGTTTCATGGCTGGGCTTAAGGTACAGCCAACGTGGATGTGTGGCCCCCCAAGCTCATATTAACAGGTGGACATGCCTGCACTTCCTCTGTCTCGCCTGCGCTACTTGCCAGTCTATCTCATGCGCCTTGCGATCTGCCCTGCCTCTCTCACGCTGTAGCTCATGCAACTCGCATCTCTTCTCTCCCCACGCTTATCACCACCACCGGCACCGCCGCCACCACCACCGCCATTACTACCGCCACCCATCTCCACCACCACAGTCGCACGTGGAGGCGGCGGAGAAAGCCAAGAAGGCGCGCAAGGTGGAGAAGGAGCGTGCCAAGAAGAGGCGGGCGGCGGCGCAGGAGGAGGGGGGCGGCCGGGAGCCCGAGGCGGCCCCTTCATTTGCGGGGGTGCGGAGAAAGAAGCAGAAGTCGGTCAAGGCCTTCAAGAGCAAAGCACGGTACGTGGGTTGAGGAAAAAGTAATTTTGTGGGATGTTCAAGAGGAAACGGTATGACAAATGTGGGGATGACAAACAAAGAGGGTTGTGTGGGTTCTTTTAGAGTAAAGCATGTTAGAAAAGAGGATAGGATAGTGTGTGGGTGTCAACAAGAGCCGTGCATGGTGCATGTGGTATTCCAGAGCACAGTGCATCATACGGGCCCCCCTTGGGACCGGCCAAGGAAATGCTATGCAGGAGGTATATGTGATGTCAGATCTCCATGAGCCTATGT
Source organism: Mesostigma viride (assembly GCA_009746045.1). Lineage (NCBI taxonomy): Eukaryota > Viridiplantae > Streptophyta > Mesostigmatophyceae > Mesostigmatales > Mesostigmataceae > Mesostigma > Mesostigma viride. The sequence goes on from RPFO01000246.1 coordinate 3,091,226, forward strand.
AAGTCAATTAATTGCCGTGTTACGACGTCCAGATTTGCCTATGACCCATTCGCTTAGTTCCCTTTAATGCTGCTGCCTCTGGCTCCGCCTTCACAAAACAAGGGGGGTTTTAATGGCAATTTGTTTAGATAGGCTGGATGCCCCTGCATGCACAGCTCTAGTTGGTTCAAGGCCCACTCAAGTTTTCCAAAGTGATCCTTTCCCCTAGTAGTCTGGCATCACCTGGGCGTTGGGCTCCCTGCACGTGCTTGGTTTGAGGGCCACGTGTTTCTCACGTTCCAAGGTTGCCACAGCCGGTCCGTTGGCCAGAACTTGGCACAATTGTCATGAGCCTATTACCGACTCATGTTTGGATGATTTGATTGCTTTTGTTTCCTGGGTACGCAGGTACAAGCGACGGTAGACTTTTACACGACATGTCTGAAGATCCAAAGGTGCACGCATTTTAATGGCCACTGGTTGATGTCCTGGCCACTGCACCTGCCGGCTAGGCAACTGCCCAACATGGGTTGCCCAGGACACCAGCGGTGTGCCAGGGTATGTTGGTGGGGTTGGGTATTCTGCCAATGAAGAACGAGCACAACAAATGAACACAGCCTTTCTTCTTGTGGGCTTGGATCAGATATGCATGTTTGCGCTCGATCTTCGATGAGTAGCGGACGCAGAAGACGTCTGGATACCGGTGCTCAAGTGAGCACATTTGTGTGCCATGGGCAACAGCATGTCACGGAATACATGTACTATGCTAGTCTCACATATAATCACAAAAAGTTAAAAAGGTTGTCTGTATCATTCCCCTGACCCTAGAGCTGCCTTAGATGGGGATAGTCATCATCCACCAGCCTAGCTATGCGCCTCGCCTAGCACTGAGCACTTATTTGCTCACGTCTCCATAGCAATGCAATGCTCACACGGGACATGTTGCTGGTTGTCTCCTTGATATTGCACCCGGCCCACAGGCGATGCCCCGGATCGTTTAGTTAGATGGGCCCGATCCCTGTGGCATGCCTCATGTGGCATGAGCTAGGAAAGGGGAGGGATCGCTGCCCCCCTACACGTTGTGCACTCTCAGGGATTGAAAGCACTTAGGTGCTCTGCATGTGACTCCCCAATGGGAGTGCACGCATGTAAAAAAATAATTAACGACCGAATGATATCCATCTCACAAACTAGCTGCTTGAGGATGCAGGGCTTCTGGGACTATCTATCTACTCCGCACCTGCATGATAGACAAGGAGAAATGGGCTGCCGTCTGCGATAAGCACCTGAAGTCCTGAGGGGCATGCTCCTGTTTCCTCCGGCCACAGGTCCCGCGGCCCGGCTACAGGCTGTATGGCCATCGCTAGCTAAATAGCCGGGGTAGAAGACCGCAGGCTGGTGGAAGCTGTATTGCCCGGCCCTGAGGATAGCCGGCCAGCAGCGCTACAGTGTAGCGCTACACTACCGCATCGTTTGCGCGCCATTACAGTAGAGGACATGCATATGAGGATTATATCCCCCTCTAGTGATCGACTAGCTATATGGTTGTCTCCTTTATATATGCTTGGGGCATGACGCAGACGATCGATTGTAGTTTTTGTGTAGTTATATTTATCATGAGATTAGCATAGTACTCCGTGGCATGCCCGTGCGCATGACACGCAAGTACTTGGTTGAGAAAAGAAATTAATGAATGATGTTGAGATCGATGAATAGACAAAATTAGCTTTACCGAGATGGATGAGAATAAACACATGCCACCTCCATTCATTTCCATCATCCAGGCCGACTCGAAAAATTTGGATAAGATAACAGCAGGCTTGAGTACCATGGTCCGGATTCTTCCAGATTTGGTGCCTGCGCTGGTTGTCTCTTTGACATTGTTCACAAATGACAGGAGTACATGATCCAAGCGGCATGCATCAAACTGGATAGGCATAGAGATTGGAACTGCGTGGGACTTGCATGTGTGCTCTATTGATCACCACCATTTCCCGACCAAAACAACAAAAAGGAACTTTCACAACATGTTGCCAAAACTTGAAACATGAACTGGCAGCTGGCAAAACTGCCCAGTCTTTAGTAACCAGCAAAAACTGTACCTGCCAAAATCATTTCAACTGCAGTTTTGTTCACTGTCAAAATTTCCGAAATTTGCGCTACAAAATTGCTCTCCCCTGTGAACAAAATCCGCAGTATGCAAACCCAGTTCTGCGCCAGCAGGCCTGCCAAAACTTACTCTACCAAAATTGGGTTGCCCTGGCATCAACTGCTCGTGAACACCTCGTGCAAGGTTGTACAAAGCTGTAGAAAAAGCCAAAACAAAACAAAACGCACACACTCAAGGTCGGACAGGGAACACTGGCGGCTGGGACCCTGGCTGGCCAAGCCCTGACTCCTCTGGTATTTCCCGCAGCTCAATGTTCACGACCTCCGGCATGGTACATCCGGCCACCGACGTTGGCAAATCTTTTGCCTCGTTTGCACCATTCGCCGCCTCCCTCCCCCCTGACGCATCGATCACCACGTGCGAGAACTGCGCCCAATTGCAGTGGGGCGTTAACGGATCATTGCTCTCCACACCACGATCCACGCCCATGCTGTAAAATTGGTCGCCGCGCGAATCCATGCTCCCCTTGAGCTCTTGGCCGCTCCACTCTATTGAGGGCGACAAGCCCCCCCCGTGCTGCCCGTCAGTACCCGCGTGCCCCGCCCCCACGACCACCACCGACTGGAACCGCCTCGACCCTTTGACCTTGTTTGGGGGCGGCTCCAACCCCTCCATGACCACCGCAAGCAGGTATGCATGCGAGCGCAGCAGCACGTCGCGGTCGTCCCACCCTAAAAAGAGCACCTCCTCGGGTGGGAAAAGCTGCAGCATGTGCTTGGAGAACAGCGCCTGGCGCACGGTGAGTCCCAGGCAGATGACCACGGCGAGCGAGGAGATGCCGCAGAGCGCCAGCGCGATGCCACGTGTCGGCCCATGGTCGATCTCAGTCGCGTACGCGCCCACCGCGAGCCCGGCCGAGGCCATTGGGAAAGTGTACGCCCACCAGGAGAGGGAGAACCTGGACAGGGGTGGGGTGCGGTGAGGAGGGGCGGGGCGGGGCGGGGCGGTGTGAGGCGGGGCGGGGCGCGGGGCGGGGCGGGGCGGGGCGGGGCGGGGCGGGGCGGGGCGGGGCGGGGCGGGGCGGGGCGGGGCGGGGCGGGGCGGGGCGGGGCGGGGCGGGGCGGGGCGGGGCGGGGCGGGGCGGGGCGGGGCGGGGCGGGGCGGGGCGGGGCGGGGCGGGGCGGGGCGGGGCGGGCGGGGCGGGGCGGGGCGGGGCGGGGCGGGGCGGGGCGGGGTGGGGTGCGGTGGGGTGGGGTGGGGTGGGGTGGGGTGGGGTGGGGGTGGGGGTGAGGTTGGGGGGGGGCAAGCAGGGGCGGGGCAAGGCGGGATGTTCAAGCTGAGACCAGGGACGGGTGGTAGCATGAGTTGGAACTTCTTACCCTCCAACAATGAGTATTCGTGGCTAGGCAGGCGTGGACAAGGGCCTCAATGACACAAGGCGCGTGCAGGCTGCGTGGGCAAGAGGGTGTTTTACGCCAAAGACAGTAAAAAAGGGAGCTCTGAACGTGCAGGACGGCATGATGGGAACAGGGGCGTTGATTGGCGCATCATCATCCCCATGAACACACACTGCAGGTGAAAAACGTCTCAGGCCAACCCCGCGCTGAACGGTATACGAACTCAGTCGCGGTGACGGAGGATACAACTGCCAAGGGATTCCCCACGCGCACACAGTAGTTATCGCTTGCTCCTTCAACTGCTGCTGACAACAACATCGGAGTGAATAACCCCAAGAACCAGCTGGGCCCGCAATCCCAAGCAGGATGTAGCTGCTTCCGCCGAAATGGGTAGACAGACCAGCAGCGCATTACACGCTGACTAAACCCTAGGACATTGGCATGGATCCCATATGGGCAGCGCAGGTGTGTCCTCCGACCCATGGTACCCCATGTTTTGCCAGCACCAGCCACTAGGCAGTTGCCCCCAATCATACCAGCCAGCACACCACTACCCACGGCACCTGTGTGCACCCAGGACCACTGTAAATGACAAATCTGCTGCCAGAAAAACGATGCTTTGTGGGGATGCCAAGGGTATGCCAAGAGGCCACATGCGAGCAGAGGCAAAGCGCACGCACCCGATGGAGATCCACACGCGAATGCGCAGCGCCTGCGGGTTACGGCCGCCATCCGTAACCACAGGGCAATCAGCAAACACATTAGCCAGAGCGTCCAGGGCAAGAAGGTAACCAGCATCCACACATGGAGAAGAGGCCAGCATTAGATCACAAATCACAAGAACAACTTTCTTTTTCCAACAACAAACGCTTTAACTTGCACGTGTGACGACGACCGAGCATCAAAACCGGAAGGAACGCATAGGAAAGAAACCAACGCACACTGCTGTCACATGCACGAGTAAAGCACCTTGTGCTCGACATTGATATAAATGTGTAATGGTATAGTGGCATAATGGTATAACGGTATAAGGGTATAATGGTATAACGGTATAATGGTATAACGGCATGATGGCATAATGGCATAATTGTATAATGGTATGATGGTATAATGCTATCATTGTGTAATTGTATCAAAGTCCACTATTCCAAGGGTGAGCATGCCAGCATAAGCAGCATGGAGATGCATGCCTCCCTGGTGATGCAGAAGCCCAGCAGATCCGCCACATCATGGGGAAATTCTCGCTAAATGCAATGCCCAGACACACTTCCCCCCCCACCCCCCTCACCAGCATCATCTCGATGAACATGCCCCCCTCACCAGCATCATGTAGATGAAAATCCCCAGGAAGAGAAGCATCCTGGGTCCCTGGGTGTACGCCCCGTTGACGAGCGCCAGCGCGTTGGCAGCGCTGGTGGGTGGCGCGATCAGGAGGAAGAAGACCGGGTACAGCTTAGAGGGGACGAGCCGGTCGATGTAGGGGTGCTGGAATAGCGACACAAAGACGACCATCTGGAAGGCAAAGCCGGTCGCCAGGAAGAAGGTGGCGGCTTCGGACCAGCCGACGTGGGCGAGCGCCGCTGTGGCGAACCAGAGAGAGAGAGAGAGAGAGAGAGAGAGAGAGAGAGAGAGAGAGAGAGAGAGAGAGAGAGAGAGAGAGAGAGAGAGAGAGAGAGAGAGAGAGAGAGAGAGAGAGAGAGAGAGAGAGAGAGAGAGAGAGAGAGAGAGAGAGAGAGAGAGAGAGAGAGAGAACAGAGGAGAACACAAAAGGAAGGAGAGAGGGAGAAAACAGAAAGCAAAGAAAAGGAAGGAGAGAGGGAGAGAACAGAAAGCAAAGAAAAGGAAGGAGAGAGGGAGAGAGGCGGTGTAGCGGGGAGGAGGAATGCGAGTCGTCAGGGTGCAGAGCAGGGATCAGGTAGATATAGACGTTGAACATGATGACATCACTGGTATGAGAACGGCGACATGTACGAAGCGCGAGATGGGAACAGCCCTAGAGCCAGTACCGACACCAGGCCGACTCAACCATCACATTAGTTTCGAAGCGAAGCTATAAACAGTACCTGGTCCCCTGATGGTTGCCATGGCCCTTGCGCGTCTCATCAGGCGCGGGCATGTAGGTGTGTATCTCAGGGCAACAGCCCGCCAGCAAAGGTGAGCGCACTCAAAGCCCCCCCTGCCCCACCCTCGATGGAGCACGTACCCGCGCTCCCCAGGCGCATGACTTGGCGATAGATCGTACCACCCATGCAGCCGGCATGAACAGATAGGCCCGGCAAGGGGGAGGGGTGGGGTGGGGCGGGGAAAGGAGGGGGGCGCTGAGGCCCAAATGATGCAACAAAATGATTCGAGGTACGGCGCTTGGCTGGCGCCAAGGCTAGACAGGACAATACCCGATGCAGGCAATATACCGTACGCCCATACACGCTAGTTTCGACTTTGTTTGCCAGCTACGCGTACCGACTTGCCGGATGGGCAGACACAGGCAGGCAAAAAGAAGGCACGGCCTGCCCTTTATTCATGTAGAACTCACTAGTTCCATACACTGTTCACTATATACATACATAGTTCACTATAAGTGTATCAAGGAGCTAGTCATCACAGGGGCGAGTTCTAGTTCCATACACAGTTCACGATATAGTAGTACATAGTTCACTATAAGTGTATCAAGAGGAGCTTGTCGTCACAGGGGCAAACCATCTTTGGAAAGCTAGTAAGTTCAACAACCAGATGGGAGGTGCAAAATCATAGAAACACTAGGCTGTTTGCATACCCCAAACCGTTTGTGCTTCAATGCAGCGGCTGGGAAGAAACACGGCAGTGAGAAGCACGACAATAGTGTTGAAAGGAATACTCACAGGCAGCCACGAAATTGCCGACGACAGACATCTGCGTTGTCGGGTTGACATGGGTGTTGAGGTAGCTGTAGCGCACCATCCATCGGCCATACACGATCAGCTCCAAAAGTAGCATTGGCGCCACAACTAGAGCGACCGCTAGCTTCGACGGATGCTCCGAGCTGCCGCCTACAAGCTCTGTCACCCGCGGCGGAGCCCCGATCAAGAGGAAAAGTGCGCTTAGAAGGGGCGTCGGAACAAAATTAGTCCTAACGGGGTGAAGAAACTCGCGGGCTACCGCGCCAGGCCAGGCCACAATTTTGGCGGTATAGATTACAAGCAGGAAGACCAGCACCGCCGCGCCCAGCGACCAAATGGCTGTGTGTACTTGCCAAGGGATCCTGCCAAAAGTAAACGCGTCCGACGTGACTAGCTCCTTCCAGACCATGGACTGGGAGCTCAATCCCATCGTTATTCCAAAAAAGTTTATTGGAATTCTAAGGAGAAGTGGTGATGGTAAACCATCTTCAGGCAGACAGCCGGAAACGGCGGTTTCGGCGCCGGTGCGTGCTGGATTTCTGAAGCTACGCGGCATGACTTCGAGATGTCCTTCCGCGGCAAAGACGGCAACAGAGCATGCATGCCCCGATAATCACAAAACTGCCGGATCCAAAAGTAGCAACCAAATTCGTTTAGATTAGAACGGACCATGCTATGGCAAATTGGAGCCTAAGACGCAGCATACTGCTACAAATGTTAAAGGCACATCTACGCGATCACCACCCTGCGATGCAGAACTTCACGCAGCGCCGGTGGTCTTGTCGAATGATTGCTTGTTCCCAAGTTCGCCACATACCGATGCTGTTTGGGGCGGCCCAGGCCACACAAACATGCCCGACGCCATAGTCCTTGACCTGCGAGTTTGTGACAAACTGCGAATGCAATCATCGTTATCGGTCAGTTATTAGGATTGCTAGTATCTTGTCAGTGCCACGTCGGACGAGCCTGCCCGCCGTGTCGTACGTGCCTCTGGAGTTGCGCACCATATACGTGCTGGCGTGGGAATTATGATGTACTGTAAGTGTTGGCAGGATCTCGGCCGCCAGGAGACCAGTCCTGATAAATACCAAAACAAGACACCTTAATTAGGATTCGCTGATACTCATTTCCCCTCTCACCTCTTTGGTCCATAATTGGCTAATAAAATATACCCATTTCCCCGAAAATACCAAAACAAGATTTGTTGTCAGCAGCACCGGCCTGCTGCAGGATTAATAAATCAATCGAGCAACATCTCGTTGTCCGTTTACGAGGTGGGTAGGCTACAGCTAGGAAATAGCCAAATAGGAATAGGGATTCCTAAAGGACAGGGGGCGGGATTCGGGAATGCAGGTCGCGGACTCGCGGGATAGGTAGACCGCTAACAGTTGGTTTATAGGCATATCAGGCAATTAGTATTAGGCCGTCATGAACTCATGATAGGCTGACCGCTGAGCCCGCTGAGGCTCTGGGTCTAGGGTACACCCCCCCCCCCCACGTTTAAGATTCTCAGGTTTAAGATCATGAGCCCCTGGATTTGACCTCTGGTAGTATAATTGTAGTAGAATGTAGTAGAACTAAGTAGAATCGAATCACAGTAGTAAGATTATTTAAGATCATGAGCCCTGGATTGGTCGGACCCCAATCTGAAACGTGGGGGGGGGGTGTAGTACACTACAGTGCACTACTGATCAGTCATTAGGGCATTAGGCTAGTGCTCAGAAGGTACTTGACAGTAATCATGATTCATGGGATAATTTTTCTCTAGTGCACTCTTGCTGATTAGGGTAACAAATATTAGTACTCTTGTCATAGTAACCTTGTAATTCAGTAAAATGGGCTCCGCCGGATGAGGAAATGCATTATGCAGGCAGAAGGCTTTCGTGGGCCACAGCAGTTCTTCTTGGTCCAGGACTCGCAGGTCCTTTAGTTATGACTTGGGACCACAGCTTTGAGCACAGCTGCTAATTATTGTGAACAATGCGACGTTGGCAATAAATGTCGAAGGCAGTTCACCTTGCCTTCCCACAAGGTTTATCCTGCGGTATCGCCAACAGATTATGAAGCCGAATATATAGCCTGGTTCCCTTGTAACAAAGCGAGACAAACAGGTCACGGCATTTCGTTTTGTTTTTCCGTCTGTAACTAGTGACCTACTTCATGCCTGCCCCTCCTGCAGTTCGCCGGCCTACGGACCCGGTGCCAGAGCGGCCACGGCGCTCCGTCCGGGTGGTTGATTTGTGGCCGCTTCTACTATTAGCCGTGATGGTAATCGCCATAGCAGTGAAAGTGTACATGTTCCACGGGACAGCCATGAGCATTCTCCATCCCATGGCCCGGCGAGACAAGGAGCCCCCAGCTGCTCCCCGTACGATCCGTCTCCCAGAGAACTACAGGAAGGTAGGGAGCTTGATATGCATCCGAATTGCAGGCTGCGGTGTTTGTCAGACACTTTCTGTTCTAAGGTACAAGCCTAGGTGCATCTGCTCTGCATTCTGGGATGCCAAATGGCTTCCGACCGACCTTTGCGTTTTATGGTCAAATGCTCGGAGACGCATGGGTTCCATCTTCCTATCTGGTGTTCGGAGCGAATTTATCACGACCTTAGAAGGACCTGATCACCTTCCTGTGTTGTAAAATGCGGCTGCGCAGGTAAGCTGTTGCCTCCTGACTATATCGTGGGGGTCACGCTGCTCCAGGATTCCCGCCATTAGTATTAAATGCCCCCTAGTTGCAAACATCTTCATCAGCTGTGGGACTGCCTTCCTGCCATCCCCATCACAACCACCCTGTGAACACCCTTCAGACACAAGCGGAAAAGGCGCAGGTGGTTGGTTCCAATGCTGCGGCGGAGGCAGGCGGGCAAGCGGCAGGGGCTGCCTCGGCAAGTGCTGCGGCTGCGGCGGCGCAGGAGATGCTCAAGGGCGAGTTAGAGGCGGAGAAGAAGATGCGGGCTCAGCTGCAGGCCGAAGTTGTACGCCTGCTGGAGCAGGTGAGGGCGTGAGGGCAGGCACGCCGCCTCTGGTGAGGGTGTACAGTATATAACTGCTGTGATAACATCCAAGGTCGTGTATAGTCAAAGGGAGTCGGCGGATGCCATTGCAGTCGGCGGCACATGCCCTCCGGCGGTACAGCAAGGCCGGATTGAAAGAACATGCTATTGTTCTGGTTAGCCTGCTCCCATGTTGCCGCTAATTCTCTTTAGTCTGTTGGTTGTAGTTGATGGCCATATGTTGACCTTGTGGTCATGGGCAGAAGCGCCCATGGCGTACCCAGGGAGCCAGTAGAAGGTAGCATGCTTGAGATGTCTTTCCCTTGAGCCGATGCCGAAGGCATACGGCATGTTCTGATTATGTGCGGCGTGTGCTGGTAACACATGCTGTGTGTCGCTGCACCGTGGCGGCTGATGATGACACATGGCGCGTGCCGTGCGAAATGGCTGGGCCGCGCCAGGCTGCAAACGCGGCTGCAGCAGCGCAAACCGCGACGGTGCATCTACCAGCGGCGTTGGCTGGGGCCGCACCACCACAGGACACGCGGGGCCGGCAGCGGGACCTGCTGGGGGCGGCAGTGCCCCTCTCCACTGCCTTCCCCACCTCCACGCACCAGGACATTATTGCCGAGTCCAAGTTCCTGCACCAGGCGGCCAGCCGGGCGGCCAAGGGCGACCGTTACCTCCACATCACGTACGGCAATATCTTCTCGGCGGTGCGTGGTCCGCTACCTGCTGCCGTGTGCATGGTGCCTGCTGCCTGCCGCCTCTGTTACTGTTGTTTGCTTGATTCGCCCCTCATCATGCATTTGCTTGATTGTTCCGCCACGCATGTGTTTTCTTGCTTGCTTGCCTCTAGTGGTTTCGCTTGCTTGTTTTGCCACTCATATGATTGCTTGATTGTTGGTCCCTGCACTACAAATTGGTCTGTCTGGTTGGTGGCCATGCTCTCTTGTGTTATTGATCCCACTCCCTGCAAATGCTCCCTACGTCGCAGGCCCCCTTCGGCCTTTTGCAACCTTCCCACCCCCCTGCGGCACTTAGCATAGCTGATGCTGTCGTTGCACGGTTTTTGTATTCCGTTGTCGCCACCGCACTCGTATCGGGGCGTGTGCTGGCACCCATGTGGGCATGTGGCCATGGGGCCATGGGGCCATGGGGCCTTGGGGCCATGGGGCCATGGGGCCATGGGGCCATGGGGACATGGGGACATGGGGACATGGGGACATGGGGACATGGGGACATGGGGACATGGGGACATGGGGACATGGGGACATGGGGACATGGGGCCATGGGGCCATGGGGCCATGGGGCCATGGGGCCATGGGGCCATGGGGCCATGGGGCCATGGGGCCATGGGGCCATGGGGCCATGGGGCCATGGGGCCATGGGGCCATGGGGCCATGGGGCCATGGGGCCATGGGGCCATGGGGCCATGGGGCCATGGGGCCATGGGGCCATGGGGCCCTGCGTGCGTGCGTGCGGGCGGGCGGGTGGGCAGGCGGGCGTGTGGACATGTGGGCACGTGGTCATGTGGGCATGTGGGCGTGTGCCGGCATCCGTGCTTTGCTGGCATGCAGGAGATGCTGCGCAACTGGCTGGCGCACCTGCAGGGCGTGGGCGACACGCACGCGCTGGTCATGGCCATGGATGAAGAGCTGGTGGCCCTGTGTGCGGAGCTGGGGGTCCCTGCCTACCACCTGAACATGGAGAAACCGCAGGACGTGTTGTCTGATAACCATGGGGGAAAGAAGTTTTTGTCTGGCTACGACAAGATGAGGTGGGCAGTTCGATTTGATGAGGGGTGGTGATTGCATGGGGTGGGCGGTCGAGGGGTGGTGATGAGATGAGGTGAGGAGTAAAACCTTCCATTTATTTTTTTAATTTTGAGGACCTACAGTTTAGGAGGTAGCTGAATACAGGGAGTAGATACTGTCATAGGCTACACGTAGGCAGCCACATCCCATGCTCACACCCTCCCATGCTGACCCCATCCCGTGGCTGCCTCAGTTTTCTGTAGCTGTGGATGCCAGTGTTGGATGTGACGGGTGGGGGATGGGTGGGGGACGGGTGGGGGATGGGTGGGGACGGGTGGGGGATGGGTGGGGGATGGGTGGGGGATGGGTGGGGGACGGGTGGGGGATGGGTGGGGGATGGGTGGGGGATGGGTGGGGGATGGGTGGGGGATGGGTGGGGGATGGGTGGGGGATGGGTGGGGGATGGGTGGGGGATGGGTGGGGGATGGGTGGGGGATGGGTGGGGGATGGGTGGGGGATGGGTGGGGGACGGGTGGGGGATGGGTGGGGGATGGGTGGGGGATGGGTGGGGGATGGGTGGGGGATGGGTGGGGGATGGGTGGGGGATGGGTGGGGGATGGGTGGGGGATGGGTGGGGGATGGGTGGGGGATGGGTGGGGGATGGGTGGGGGATGGGGGATGGGTGGGGGATGGGTGGGGGATGGGTGGGGGATGGGTGGGGGATGGGTGGGGGATGGGTGGGGGATGGGTGGGGGATGGGTGGGGGATGGGTGGGGGATGGGTGGGGGATGGGTGGGGGATGGGTGGGGGATGGGTGGGGGATGGGTGGGGGATGGGTGGGGGATGGGTGGGGGATGGGTGGGGGATGGGTGGGGGATGGGTGGGGGATGGGTGGGGGATGGGTGGGGGATGGGTGGGGGATGGGTGGGGGATGGGTGGGGGATGGGTGGGGGATGGGTGGGGGATGGGTGGGGGATGGGTGGGGGATGGGTGGGAGAACAACCAGCCACGATGAGTATGGTCCGCAGATTGCTAGTGGCGCATGCCAGCACTAGTTGCGCATGCAGCGCTAGAGGCACATGGCCCCCTCATCCAGCCTAGCACATGCCCACAGGTTGTTGGAGCAGTTAGCTCAGCAATGCTGCCCTCTGGCTGCCGCATTCCTGCCTACGCGTGCTGCTGATGTATCAGTGGGATTCGTGAAGGTGCTGCTATGTCGGTGCTCGTGGTCGGTGCTGGTGGTCGGTGCTGCACCCAATCTTGGTTGACTAGTGTGCACTCCCATTTGCGTTTTGCGTTCGATTCCTCCCAACCCATTCCTGGAGCGTGCAACGTGGACATGCCGTTACGGCTGTCGTGTGATTAATACTATTGATATCAATAGCAAGCTTACATATCTCTCCTCTCCAGCACGTTGTGCATCAAGCCTCGTCCCACTCACTGCCCCCCGCCCTTCCCCCCCCCCCCCCGTGCTCGCCCACCCAACCACCCACCCAACCACCCACCCAACCACCGACCCAATCACCCACGCCCAGGCTGCACCAGGACACGTTCCGTGTGATGGGCGGCTACAAAGTGAAGATGCTGCAGGAGCTGACCAACCTCGGCTACACAGTGCTGTTCAGTGACACGGACACTGTTTGGATGCGCAACCCGTGGCCCTACCTTGTGAGTGGTGTGCCGGTACAGCTTATGGAGGGAGGGGGGTGGAGGGGGGATGTGGCATGACACCGTGTGGACGCGTAACCCGCAGCCCTACCTTGTGAGTGGTGTGCCGGTACAGCTTGTGGAGGGAGGGGGATGGAGGGGGGATGTGGCATGGCGCCGTGTGGACGCGCAACCCGTGGCCCTTCCCGGTGTGCACTGTGCGTGCCTTCCCCAATGTGGCAGCCTGCCATTTGTTCAGTCATTCGTTCGTTCTCTGCCTTCGTTCATTCACTCCATTTCAAGCAGGTGATGGTGCAACTCCAAAGTCCCTCAAAAGTCACGGTGTTAGTCTTGTCCCTTTTGGTTTGTTCCTTAAGACTGTGTGGACATAGCTTGTCTAATGTGAAAATTCCCATGTATGTCGGTCCCACGTTTATTTCATTTTAATGAGTAAAGTAGTACCAGGATATTGACGCATACACTAGTACGGCCACATTCCCATGTACTTTATATCAACTGTTAAGAAGACACAGGCATATAGCCGACCGACCCACCCACCAACCCACCAGCCAGCCAGCCAGCCAGCCAGCCAGCCAGCCAGCCAGCCAGCCAGCCAGCCAGCCAGCCAGCCAGCCAGCCAGCCAGCCAGCCAGCCAGCCAGCCAGCCAGCCAGCCAGCCAGCCAGCCAGCCAGCCAGCCAGCCAGCCAGCCAACCAACCAAGTAACAAATCTCATTGGCCCCAATATGGCTTGCCCTCCCCAACCCACCACGTCGCCAGCACACACGCCACCTGGAGGCCGACATGATGGTCACGTCCGACTGCCTGAGCCACGTGGGTGATCAGGGGGCTGACCCGACCCCCTTCCCTGAGAACACCTGGTACCGCTGCGGCCACACGAGCGGCCGCATCCACAACACGGCCTTCAACACGGGCGTGCTGTTCATGCGGCCAAACCGACGGACGACCGCGTTCCTGCAGCACTGGCGCGCGGTAGGTTCGAGGCTGTGCAGCGCAGGCATGCAGCGCAGTAGCATCATGCAGCATGGGCACCCAGTACACAACTGTTGCTGTCAGAGGCATGTGTGGGGAAGGCTTCGTTTTAAGGGCATCACTGTTGTGGCCAGCATTTCAGGGTGAAGAGGTTTATGGTGTAATGCCTAAGTGTGGTATGCTTAAGTGTGTAATGGCTAGGTATGGAATGACTCAGGGTGTAGTGGCCCAAGCTTCATGTTGCATCCATGTAATCAATAATGGAGCTTGGTACCACATCCATATAACTATACATAGAGCTTCGCGCTGTAGTCACATATCTAGATGATATCGCTTCATGTTGCATCCATATAATAGCATCGCAAGTGGTATCGGGCAACATATCAGGCCGTAAGCTGTAATGCCCACCACGCAGTTTAATTCGTTTAGACACAGGCTGATCTAATGGTTATTGAACTTACCTGGCCCGGCATATTTAATTAAAGTAATTTTAGGTGTGCTGTTGTAGATTTAGGTATATGCGCATACAACGTATTAGCCAGTGCGGACCAGGGTTGGGCGGAACGGGGTTCCATTCCCGAAATTCCGGATTCAGGCTGACGGAAAGACGTCCCGTTTCCGGTGCCTGCACTAGCTAAAAGGGACATTAGAACAAAAACAGGAACAAGAACAAGAACAGGATCAGAAAGAGGTTTCACCGCAAAAATTGTGGGATTCCGGCGGGATGGGCCTTACATAGGAAGCTTGAGAACTTCAGGCAATCTCCCCAGGATTCCCCGCCAAACTGGCGAAATGTGGACAGGTTTGACCAAGATGCACCGTGCTGCGCCGACCAGGCAAGGGCGGCGTGCCGCCGGGCAAGGCCTGCATAATTGCAAGCCTCGAGGACGGCCAGCCAGTGCCAGTTCTGTTCTGCCATTCCGCTGTCGTAGCCTTTGTTCCGTTTTCTGTCGCCCTGAAACCGTATTCCGCCACACCCTGGTGGGACCCATCACGGGTTCTATTGGTTTGTGCTGGCCGCTCATCGGTAAGACATGACGTGCCTTTACCCCCCTCCATGGCTGCCGCATCCAACACCCCAGCGCTGCCTGTTGGGTGAACCGTGTGGCCACCGATGTTGACGTGCTCAAGGCATGCGTGCCTGTGCAAGCAAGCATGGCATGTGTAGACACATCCATGCCACTTGCTCCTTTCCCAGGTTGACATCTCACCACTTCAACCGTACATCCTTCCAAGTATCATTCCTGCACTGGCTCTTGTGCTCCCGCATGCCTTACGTAAGTCTCCATAAAGCCTGGAGGGGCACCGTGGATGGTCGCCGCTGTCTCTACCGTGCCGCTTGTCCGTGATGTGGTGCTGGATGCTGTGTACGTCACTGAGGCAACCGGCTGCTTTTATCCACGCATGGATCCTTGCTTGCATGCTTGCAGACATTGCTGGACTACGACAAGGACCCAAACCCAGGGCTGGATGACCAGCTGTCCTTTGTGCAGCAGTCGATGATCGGAGCCTACCCCATCCAGCTGGTCTCACCAGGGTCCCGCGTGTTTTACGGACTCAACGGGCTCCAGCTTGGTACGCCACACCTACTTCTTATTCCATTAATGCTTTGTCATCCACATGGCTAGTCTGCCAACCACCTGGAGTGCCCACCCGCCCACCACCATGCAAGCCTCATAGGTTGCCGGTGCGCGCACTGCAGCATGGTCGGCCTGCAGCAGGCAGTGGCAGAAGGCTTTACAGCAAACAGTTCCATGCGGAATCAAGTCAAATAGGTAATGTGAACAAATACACGGTATCAAGGCTCACTTGCCCTTTGCTCTCTCCACCATGACGTGAGACATATGTCAAGTCCTTTCCCCATCCTTCATTCATACTACATGTTTTCTTATCTAGCTTGGTCGCATACATGCTGATTCATTCCTCTTCTCCTGCCATCTGCCATCCCCACGTTATCTCCCGCCCTGTCACCCCCATATGGCTACTAACCCTTCTCCCCCCCCCCCCCCCCCCCCCCGCCTCCCGCTTTCCCCCTATCTCGCTATCGTCTCCACCCCCACATCAGCCCTCTTTTGTCCACTTCAATGCTAGATCCTCCCCCATGCACGTTCGTCACCGCACACGCCTCTTTACCACCCTTACCCCCCGCATCCCCCCCCTGCCCTGGTGTCTTCACCCTCGTCGAGTTCATGAACGGCCACGGTTTCTGTACCCCCCTTACCCTCTCCCACCCCCCTTCTTACCCAGGTGTCTTCCCCATCATCGAGTTCATGAACGGCCACGGCTTCTTCCTCCAGAAGCTGCACCTCAAGAACAACATGCCGCGGCCCTACGTGGTCCACGTCACGTTCACCAATGGCGGGTTTGCGGGCAAACGTCACCGCCTGAGGGAGGCAGGCCTATGGAAGGTGGAGTCCCAAGAGTACGTGTGCCTGGGAGGAGGGGGGAAGCGGTTGGGGGAGGGGGGGGGGGGGGGGGGGGGCTTTCCCAGGAATCGACTAGGTGATACAGTCCTGTCATCTAGTGTGATCGACCCCCTTGTTTTCTTCAAAACAAAACAATGTGTTCTAAAATAGGAGCGCTGCTTATTATTTTAGGAAGCGGAATGAAAAGGCCTGGAGGGTGTTGTTGCGAAGTTGTGATTTGCCAAGATGGGTTCCATTTTGCATTGCCGAGTGAATTCCTTTCCTCAAGAACTATCTGGTTCATTCTGGCTATTGCCGCCATCGTGAGAGGAGGGGGGACATCCCCCCCTAAAATCGTACATGAGCGTACTCCCTGGTTTGGCCTACCGCGCCGCCCGGCGCCAGCCAAAGTGAAAAATGGCTGAGTGCTCTCTGTCAGCCAAAAGGCTGCGCCGGATCGAAAACGGCAACTTTGGGAGTGTGCTACGTGCTACGTTGGTTGTACGACACGTGGCGCTTTTTGTAGCATCTCTTAGTAGAAGCTCTTAGTAAGCGATAATATTAGCAAAGTATCCAAGTAGGAGCAGTTGAATGATGATTAAACATTTTGTACTGCAGTGCTCCGGCTTCAGGCTGGTTGTTGGTGCAATGGCGAAAACTTGCAAGAATGACGTCAAGCCCTGTCAAGCCGGCGAAAAATGCCTGACGCCAGGTGCGGTGTCCGAATCAACAACAACCTGACGCCTGCCTGAAAGTTTATTCGTCTTCCAAGAATCAACCAATACTTGGTAAGTTCTCAGCGTAAGTTGTAAGTACAGCAGGGCCAAAGCGGACTCCTGCACGTAAAATCAAACGCCTGACCGAGCTAGCGGGATCACCAGAGCGCACTCCTTTCCTAAAACCAGGCGCCGGACCGGCGGGAGGAGTTAGCTCCTCAAAATTTTTCTTCGCGCCGGCCTAAAAATTTCGACAGGAGTACACTCTGTCGCCAAAATTCTGCCGCCGGACACATTTTTTCCCGTTTTGGGAGTTCGCTCCACATCCGGAGGTGCCGCGCCGGACACACGACTGAGTGTGCTGTTTTGGCTGGATGTCCCCCCTCCTATCGTGAGCACCTGCATGCTCTATCCCATGTGCTCGTAACTTGGGGAGGCAACCGCTTTTAAGTGGTTGAATTTTAGTTGTGTTGGCAAGCTCATTACAACGACCAAGTTGTTGCTGTGCCATGCTGTCAATGTGCCATTACAACGGCCAAGTTGTCGCTATGCCATGCTGTCAATGTG
Organism: Mesostigma viride; assembly: GCA_009746045.1. Classification (NCBI taxonomy): domain Eukaryota; kingdom Viridiplantae; phylum Streptophyta; class Mesostigmatophyceae; order Mesostigmatales; family Mesostigmataceae; genus Mesostigma; species Mesostigma viride. Next base: position 3,108,664 of record RPFO01000246.1, read on the forward strand.
CCATTACAGCGACCAAGTTGTCACTGTGCCATGCCATCCCATCACCCTGCTGATTTCGTGCATGATGCTGAGGCCGCCGGTGTGCCTGTGCTGATGTGCTCATTTCTCTGTCGACACACTCTATTTTAGAATAGCTTGATGGGAATCGACCAGGCTCCCAGTACACCCCCACACACACGTTTAAGATTGGGGTCCGGCCAACCCAGGGCTGCGATCTTAAACCTAAAATCAAATCCAGGGCTGACGATCTTAAAGTTGAGAGCTGTAGGCGATCTTAAACCTGATGCGGCATACCTGAGTACACTGGGCACTGGCCGGAACTTGGCAGCTTTTTGTACCAACTTTAAGATCTTTTTGCCCAAAACCAGCCCTGCGATCTTAAACCTGAAATTTCAAAATCCAGGGTCTCATGATCTTAAACCTGAGAATCTTGAACGTGGGGCGGGGGGTGTATGCCATGCGCTGATCATGGGCGCGGTGCTCATACTGTGGGATGACTTGCTGCACCCGCATGCAGTGCACCCCTGCCTTTTCCTGAGTTGAACACCATGGCTTTGTGACGAGCCACAAACCCTGGCAGTCGCCCCACGCTGCACATTCTAACCGCTGCTACAAGCTGTGGCTGCACTTCTCTTCGCATTGTGTGCACAGGTATTACTCGGAAGGCAACTTTTTGGCCATCAACGTCCCCTTTGGCTTGCGGGAGCTGAATATCACAGCACCTGGTGCGCATGAATGCAGCGGTTTCCCTTCCTTAATGGAATGCCTAGTAGGATGGTTCCCCTGCAACGCCGCCTATCTTATTGCTTCCTTTGCTTTGGTGTAAACCATGGGAGTTTCCTACACCTGTTCGTTGGTGTGCCTGCCTGGGAATGGCCTCTTTCCAGCTGCCATTGGTCGCACCCCTGAGTGACTCAGGATGGTGTGGAGGAAGGTGGTAGAAAATGATAAAAATAATTAAATGATGATAAGCTTAATTACTACTTTCTTATTCTCCACTTCCTCCTCCTCCTCCTCCTCCTCCTCCTCCTCCTCCTCCTCCTCCTCCTCCTCCTCCTCCTCCTCCTCCTCCTCCTCCTCCTCCTCCTCCTCCTCCTCCTCCTCCTCCTCCTCCTCCTCCTCCTCCTCCTCCTCCTCCTCCTCCTCCCTCCCCTCCCCTCCTCCCTCCTCCCTCCTCCCTCCTCCCTCCTCCCTCCTCCCTCCTCCCTCCTCCCTCCTCCCTCCTCCTCCTCCCTCCCTCCTCCCTCCTCCCTCCTCCCTCCTCCCTCCTCCCTCCTCCCTCCTCCCTCCTCCCTCCTCCCTCCTCCCTCCTCCTCCTCCCTCCTCCTCCTCCCTCCTCCCTCCTCCCTCCTCCTCCTCCCTCCTCCCTCCCCTCCTCCCTCCTCCCTCCTCCTCCTCCCTCCTCCCTCCTCCCTCCTCCCTCCTCCCTCCTCCCTCCTCCCTCCTCCCTCCTCCCTCCTCCCTCCTCCCTCCTCCCTCCTCCCTCCTCCCTCCTCCCTCCTCCCTCCTCCCTCCTCCCTCCTCCCTCCTCCCTCCTCTTTTTAGGAACAATACATCAGACGTTCGCCAGCACATAACATCGCCTCGCTGGCATCGTTGGGCCGGTCGCACTCGCGGCTCGGCGGCCCAGTTGTAGTCTCATGAGCACGGGCGTCTCCTGGCATGATGGCGTGGCGGCAGGGTGGGCCACGAGCGGAGTGTCTCTTGATAAATGCCTCGATTCATACACAATTTTTACCTTGACTTGGACCTGCTCGTCCCTGCAGACGTGGATAGCCACGTCAAGATCTCGGGACAGCAGCTGCGTGCGGTGCGCGACGGGTTGGCCATCGCGCAGATCCTCAACCGCACGCTCATCCTGCCCCCGCTCGTGGCCCACTGCGACCGGTGAGCGGGGCACTGTAAGCGGCAGTATAGTGACCGGTGAGCGGGGCACTATAAGAGGCAGTCGACAGATTCCGAAGAAGCGGAAAGTCGAAATTCCCCTCCGTATCGGCGTAACCGTCGCGGGCCGTACCACCTTATTAAACGGACTCTGTCAAGCGCTGGCGGAAAGTCCTTGGCGGACCTCCCTTTAAGGGGAGAGTCTAAGCAGAGTCTGCTAGAGGTTTACCCAGTTAGCGCGGCGTGATTCGTGGCTTGAGTGCATCGCGTTTGGTTGCTCAATCCGACTTATTCGATTTTTTTCAATTTCTTTTATTTGGTTCATTTGTTTATTTTGCGTTTCCTGCTCTTTCACATCGAAACAATCTAGCATCGCTTAATGCTGTCGTCTTACCACAGAATTTATGTCCGCTTGTTCAGGAGCAGGTCCGACGGGTACCGGAGTCCGCTTAGAGGGCCCTAATTCTGCCATCCACAAGCAGAGCGGAGTATTTAGTCTCCGCTTGCTCGGAATCTCTGAGTAGAGTGACTGTTGAGCGGCTTCTTTCTACGAGGCAGTGGAGTGAGCGGGGCTGCCTGTGAGGCAATACTACGAGTTTACTTCACATATGGCGCTTGGCAGATGCCGTGCGGCTGGTGCGGAAGTTGAACCTTGCTTGCACTATGAGCGTTATTGCGTCCGCATTGTTCAAGTATAAAAAGCGGTGGGCCTGATGCCACATGTCAGGTACAGAAGTCATCCAGTATTTAGTATGTATTATCATGACAGTGGTAGTATGTGTGTTACTTGAGGTAGACCTCGCTAAGATAATGACAACAGCGGTAGCTACATTGCGTTTGCTATTGGAACGCCGTGCATGTAGTCTGTGTGCAGTGGGCACATAGCAGTCACCTGCATGCAGTCGCAGGCAGGGCTACATCCGGGTATGTGACCCAAATGGCTATAAATCCGCGGTTTAAATCTGGAGGCCAAACAAAGTCAGTGCTTCTGTGCTGCAGTGGTCGGCGAACCCGTGACATGCCGAGGTCATGAATGGGTTGGAATTAAACCAGACGCAGGCATTCTCATGGTTTTGGAATTAAACCAGACGAAGGCATGCTAATGTTTTAGCTCGGACATGAAGTGACGTTTTTATCTTGGCATGCTTTCCTCCTACGTGGCCGGTTGCCCCCCTGCAGGGACTGCGGCGGGTGTGGCGCGATCGAGGCCGGGTGCAAGATCAAGGGGTCAGAGGTGGGCCCCCCCTGGGTTATACCCGTGGACATGCTGTTCGACACCACGCTCATGGAGGCAAACTTCCACGACCGCTTCCGGGAGCACACCTTCCTGGATAACCCGCGCGTGCCGCCCGAGGTCAAGCGCTCGCGGTTCGTGGTCTCGCTGCGGAAGTGAAACATAAAGCTGTAATTTAGACAATAAAGCTGTAATATAGAACGCGTGGAGTAGATACAGCTCACGTGGGAACATGGCGTGCGGCAGTCAGATGCACAGGGCAGGCTGGAGCATGGCCGGTCAGGGCCCATTACAGCGGTATGGAGCGAGCTGGGGTCCAACACTTGGGTGGGATTGCTAATTGGGATCCGTGTAGCTGGGGCTGATAACTAGGGCCCATAGCCGTGGTTCGTTCCGAGGACTGTATTTTAATAGTTAGCTGGACGAGGTCATGGCAGACAGAGGTGCCCTGTCTGAGTTGATTTGTGTCGCGTTAAAAGGGATGGCTTCCCTGGCATTTTTTGTCAGGCATTTGGAGGTGATTTTTCTTCTATGATTCGGCCGGGGTTCCCAGTCGCAGTTTCTGTTGCTAGTCGATCTACCTGGGTCGGACGTAGCAAATGTGTGCCGTTGTAGCAACTGCATTATTTAGCATCCTTCCGCATTGCCAGAATATAGCGATTTTTTTTGTGTGGGGGGGTGTCCAAACCATGCACGCAGTTGATTTGTTTTTCTGCTATTAAATCGTTATGGTCTACAGCATGCTCTGCCAAGTGCACGTGCATTTCCGAGACTCTTTGCTTTCCAACCCATGTTTGAATCTTGCTACTTTTTCTCTTTCACTTCTTGGTTCCATGCCCGCCTGCGGCGACTATCATATGGGCGTACGCTCCATCCTACGCTGCATGGCACGCCAGGGTGTGGGTCGACGTGATCAAAAGGGAGGAGTTGAAGCACATCCAGCGCGACCCTGCAGGTAGGTCCATCCGGGTGCCTCATCCAACCGGGTGTCCCATCCATTAGTCTCGACCCTTTGCCTGATGTGAGTCCTATCGCACCATTCCGTACTGCTCGACCCTTTGTCTGGTGTGAGTCCTATCGCACCATTCCCTTGTGTTCGACCCTTTGTCTGGTGTGAGTCCTATCACACCATTCCGTACTGTTCAACCCTTTGTCTGGTGTGAGTCCTATCGCAGCATTCCCTTATATTCAACCCTTTGTCTGGTGTGAGTCCTATCGCAGCATTCCCGTATGTTCGGCCCTTTGTCTGGTGTGAGACCTGTCGCAGCATTCCCTTATGTTCGGCAAGCCTTGTTTCACCTTGTGTACACCCCCCACCACCACACACACGTTTAAGATTGGGGTCCGACCAATCCAGGGCTCACGGTCTTAAAGAATCTTACTACTGTGATTCGATTCTACTACATTCTACTACTACTCTACTAGAAGAGGTCAATCCACAGTCTCATAATCTTAAACCTGGGATTCTTGAGCGTGATGGGGGGGGTGTAGTACCTCGTGTCGCCATACGGCTGCCCATTCATCCGCCTGGCGTGCTGGCGCGGCATCTCTTGTGGATGCAAGTGCCTCACTTGGCACAGATGTCTTGCCCCCACCTATCTCCGTACGATGTGTTTTGCCTATCCCTCTCGTCCTGCCTCACCCCCCCGCATAACCACTTCTCAGTGGCGCGGCTGGATCGTCTCTGGAAAGAGCACACGCACCAGAGTTGCGCCACTTTGTGAACCTATGCCCCGGTAATGGTACCTCCCAACTGACATCCCATTCTCGCAACCCATACTTTCTCGCCCGGGGTGGCACACATCCTCAGAGTCCCCACCCTCGTGCTGGCTTGCTGCGTCGCTGGCTTGCTGCCTTGGTGGCTAGCTGCGTCGCTGGCTTGCTGCCTTGGTGGCTTGCTGCCTCGCTGGCTTGCTGCCTTGCTGGCTTGCTGCCTCGCTGGCTTGCTGCCTCGCTGGCTTGCTGCCTCGCTGGCTGTCCCCCCATCCCGTGACATCAACTTGCCCTCCCCCCCCCCCGTCCCCCCTCTCCCCCTCCCCCCCTCGGTGTGGCGGTGCCCCCTTGGTTGTGCCGACCGCCCCCCGGCTGCAGTTGGCGCGGTCGTCGCAAACGGTTGGGCGGTGCTGCCCGAGTCGGCCACCGAGGCCGAGGTGCACCAGTGGCTTGGGCCCTACCGCGACGTGCGGGTGCTGGAATTATCGGATGCCGCGCGCGCCTTCTGCCGGTTCACGTCGGATGACGACAGCCATGGCTTCCAGAAGCGGTGGGACATGCTGGCACAAGGCGGCGAGTCCAGCGGCTGGTGCTGCGAGGACAAGTGGATACCCGTCACGGGGACGCCCTTCCGGCACTACCCGCACCCGGACGACCTGAGCAAGCTCCTCCCTGGGACATGCCCTGCCAACATGGGGAGCTAGCCCCGGGCCGACTGCAGAGGGTGGAAGGCCGGTCGCCATGGCAATGTCCAGCGGATCCTTGCTCGGGATTGTTGGATATTGAATTTTCAATAAAGTGGATGTGACGAGGGTGGCCCCTGCGTTGAGTCCGTCATGCACGGCAGATGGCACAGCATGGTTGGCGAGACGGGCTGTTATGGGAGCTGCAAGGGGAAGGAGAAGAAGCCACAGAGTTTGTCGTTGCATGCCCAACTTGGCTTTGTGGGAAAATGCGGCTGGCTTGGACAGCCAGGCATGAAGCCATGCATGTACGGACAAGTCGGGCTATTGATGGCCAGCGTTATTGTCTTAATGGATCGAGCCGTCGGTTCCTGGCTTCCCACCAGCGTATCCAAGGCACCCTGCCATGGAAGGTTTTGGTGCATGCAGTTGGTACGGCCTGTTGCGTCCCACCAAAGAGGGCTTTATTCGGACCTGAATCTGCCCAGTTGCCCAGAACCCTCATTAAAAGCATCGGAGGAAACCTGGCAGGTGAACTGGGGTTTTCCTGCCAAAGGTCCCCAATGGTACAGTAGCTTGACCACTAGTGTCTTACGAGTAACCTATGTAGCCTGGCGATAGTGGGCATCTTTTGCTGCATTTCACAAGTGCTGAATGCCTGGAGTAGGAAAGCTAAACTTGACTTGTCGCCAGTAAGATAGCAGTTGCGCCACCCCTCCTCGGAGACCCCATGCCGCTGTATCAGGCTTGATGTCAACAAGAAGGTCATGCCTCTGGCAGTGGGTCAGCCGTGCTGGCGCAAAATCTTGAGCAAATCCCTGGACATGAGGACCGCAGGGTCCATCTGCAGAGAATGCACTGCTGGGAGATTTCCAGCCACGCCCTTTGCCGGAATCAAGTTTTCACAGCCACTTTGCCAGCTTCATCTTGGCGGCTGCTTTCTCTAGGACCATGCTGAATCCTACCGTGCCACCATCGCTCCGGCCATTAGGGGTAGCCTCTGTGCTCTCACCCCCCTGCCCTCGCATACATGTGAAGTCCCGTTATTTACATTTGCTCCGCATCAGATATACAGTCTTGTGGGTTATATTTAACTACAGATCAGCCGGCGCCAGTGAGGTGGGAACGTACTGGGAGTTCACTCTTAGTATTATCTAGCAAACACTGTAATAGACAACTTTCGACAACGCACACAAAAGTTGTCTCACTTAATAAGTAATTAACGAGCAGGCCTCATTACTTGATTAAATTCAAATTAAGCCCGTGATGGGACCTTCGTGGCCAGGGCCTCGGTGTGGGCGGTGATGGCTTCAAGCTTCTTCATGAGCACGCCGCACGTGCCCTTCACCTGGTTGAGGCGACCGGAGTCTGAGGAGGGCGGCATGCGCATCAGAGGCCTGCGCCGCAGTCTGCAGTGCCGTGAGCTGAGGTTGATCGAAGCTTGTGTGCGACCTCCGTTGTGTGTGGTTTCCGTATTGGAGACCTTTGCCTCCACCGTCTTGAGCGCTGTGGTCATCAATGTCATCTTCTCGGCCAGCAGCCATCTGGAGTCACGTGCTCCTCCAGCACTGCTCGGATGTTGCATCCTTGCAGAGGGAGGGAGCCGGTGTGGCTGCCGGCTGTGCAGGCCAGCCGGGCTGGGTTGCGGAGCCTAGCGACGAGGTCGCGTTCAGTTAGCTTGAAGAAGCTGACTTCAGAGGATGGCGATCGAGGCGATGGTTTAATTAATTCTAGGCGAGGAACTCCTCCACATTGTCGGCGGGCATGGGCCCCTCAGGCCCACGGAGCTTGTGTTCCAGTGCGTAGTACTGTCATATCTCGGCGCATGCAGTGTGCGTCGGTCTTTCTCAGTCAGTACCAGGCCGCTGAACGTAAAGCATGCGTAGTCTAGACCTGTACTGTCGCCATTTGTATGTGTCGTAGCAGGGTTTCTTGGGCTCTGGCGAGCCGCTTAAGGCGATGGGTTTGCCGGCGAGGGGTTTGCGGGCCCAGAGGACTGGGCAAGGACGATGGCGAGTGGGTTGGGCTGGGAGCCGGAAAGCTCCTTTTCCAAGCCTCGTTTTGCTTTCAGAGTCGTCACAGCTGCTTGTCACGTGCGCAACTAGTCTTTTCGATACTGCGTGTCAGCCGTAACCGATTATACTGGAGAGTGCGTCTTTAAAAGGCGCATCGAATGCAAGTGATCTGACTGAATTTGGGGCTCAGACGCAAAAGATCTGAGCCCCGCCGTCAGCCATACCGCCGTCAGCGGCATTCTTTGGGCAAAATGCTTGCGCCTATTAATTAAGGGGAGGGTCCCATAGAAATATATCAAAACTTACCCCCCCTAATAACTACATAAATGCAACTGACAACCACTGAATGATGTTTGGGGACCATAAACATGATGTTTGGGCATGCATACCACCACTTGTTGGGGGTACTACCCCCAGCCATTCACCGGCTATGAGCTAAAAATAGAAAAAAACGCTGTCCGGGGCACATCTTGCCCAGAACAGTGGGAGAACCAGTTGCATGAAAAAAGCACACCCCATATAAAAATGTCATGGGACATTGTTTCTACCTAATTGGATCAACAAAATCAGCACATCCCTTTGAGTTATTAATTTTTGGGCCAAAAATACGCTTTTTTAGGCGGGGCGTCCCCATACACACTCATAACACATCAATTAGGCCTGAAAAGCACAAGTCAAATTCTGTCATGACCATAGAAGGCACTGTCAAAGTTTGGTGGCATTCTGAGCTCAGCTGTAGCAGTTATTAATTTTGGCAGTTGGCCACCTGTGCAGACGCTAAGGAAGGCATTAGTGAGTATTAAGGCACACTAACACTTCCTATGCCATCCAAAAGGCTCCTGACCATGCCCAATTCGACCACAATGTACAAGGAGGTGGCTGGGCACGTCATGTGCCCTTGCCTTACCTCGACACGGGCAACCTGTTGCGTGTGTGCACAACAATGAGGCAGGTAGCTCTACATGCCTAGCCAACACTTCTAAAGCATATTCCAGGTTTATGGTGTGGGCATCATCCCAAAACCAAGCTCAAACACACCCTAGAAAGCCATATCCACTAATTGCCCAACAAGGGTAACAACAGACAGTCCACAGAGAAAGCAGAATTATCATACATGCTGCTTGCCAAGGCTTCTTACCATGGTTACCTTGCCTTGCTAGCATATGAATTAGGGCTCTCCCATTTTAGTGGGAGAAAGGCCAACAAGACAACGATAACCCCTACCTACGTGCAGTTCCACCCATGCAGTATGCCCCTCAGAAAAACCACTGCCACCTTTCTTTCCAGCGCAATTGTTTGCCAAGAAACAAACTCAAGCTTGTGAGCCTCTAACCACAATGAAGCCTCTGCTAAGAAAGGCCGCGTCAATATTCACACAAAACTGAGTGCTGTTAGCAATCTCCTTCCAAGAAACCACTCAGCAAATCCCTGACAACTTGACGATATGCCACGGTCACGCTTTGACACATCCCAGCCATGCAACGTACATAAAAACCACTGAAAGGTGCCAGGAATCTGGCGATGCGCAGCACGGAATGGCATTATACCTGGCGCTAACTGCACGGAAAGAAGCCGAAAACTTGCGTTGATAACCCATAAAGGAAGCGAAACATTCATAGGGTCACGTTGATCACACGATCGTACCATTACCGGAATTGTCCTTCGCCCAGCGGCGCAAGAAAGAACAACCTTCCATGGAATAATAAGACGCGCATCCCGCGAGCCTGGAGAGTGTCTTACCGATCATGACGGAAATCTTGCCGAAACCCAGCAAATTTTTTAAAGCTTTACCAATAACGATTTAAACGCATCCTTGACGCTAGGTAAAGCCCATAAAACCTGACAATCACCGCCGCCAGCGTGCATTCTAATTTATTCCTCTCGACGAAAACATCAGATTGGACCCCCGTGGCGATGGTCATCAATAAAATCATCGACACAGCAAAAAACGCGAACTCCGCTACGAAGTAGTATCATTTACTCATCGTCTTTAAGATTCGCTCAGTTTCTCTGCATTCCGCGAGCTATCTTTTTCTACTCTGCCTGAAAGCACGTCGCCATGGCCAGCTCCGGTAGGGGTGCGCGCCCCGTGCACCACTTTTTCACGGTACGGACGGGTACCGCGAATTTTTCGGCGCCAAAATATTCGCGCCGGGACCGTCCCCTTAATTAATTAATTAATTAATTAATTAGGAACATAACTCCGTTGGGAGTATATGTAGCACATAGCCCAGATTAGTGTAGTTAGGATTTTCTAGACTAGACAGCTTAGAGTTAGGATAGTTCGATTATACGCGGCTTCCTCCACCCCATCCATCATGGAATATGTGCTACATGATCTCCCAACGGAGGCATGTTATATAATTTAATTTAATTTAATTTTTTTTAATAGCCCAGAGAAGGGGCATATGGCCTATCATACATTCTCATAAGCTACTTCCTGCAAGGGTGGGAATGTAAAGGACCCTTGCTCTAGGTGCACCAGGGCACTTGCATCCCCATGATCTTCAAGCTATGCCCAGCGAAGGGGGAGCCTGTCATGGGGGGGGAAGATCAGCATAGCTATACAAAAAAGCTAGGGCAGGGTGTCTCAGCAGAGAGTTACTCCCTGCATGGGCACAACATGACTAAATAAAGCTAGGCATCATCTGGAGGCACCTGGCTCATCATAGGCACACATGTACATGATTAAATAAAGCGCGTGGCTTAGCTAGCTGGGATAGTGCCTCTAGGAGGCGTACATGTACATGGCCACGGTCTATCTATTGTACACTACTACTGCTGTATTCCCCTAAGCTGGGGCGTCTGGAGTCGCGGGGGCCGCGGGGGTCGCCTGCCAGGGCTTGTGGCCGACGTAGATGGCCGCCCCCTTCCAGTACACCGGCTGGCCCGCCTTGGTCTGCCGGAGCTTGAGGTAGGTTGGCCATAGCTCCCGTCGCCGTTGTTGCTGCGCCAGGGTCAAGTCGTCGTCAAGGGTGAAGAGAGTCTTCTCGAGCCGCTTGCGGCGTCGGAGAAAAGAAATCTTGTCCGCCGGGTTCTTAAAGGTGAGAAGGAGCGGGGCCGGCCCTGCCTTACCCCGCGCGCGGGGAAGGCGGTGGGCGCGACCAGGTCGATCTCACCATTAAGACCCATGCGACCAAGGATTTCTCTCTCAAACGCACGCGTAAGCTTCTCGGAATTCTCACCTTCCTCCATGTCGAAGTTCTTGACAATGACGTTGAGGCTGCGCTTGGCGAGCTCGGCCTCCTCGCGGAGGTCAAGCGTCTGCTGCTGGAGCTGGGCTGCGACGGCGGAGGTGGTGGAGGTGGTGTGCTGCTTAAGCATGTCCGCCCAGGTCGTAATGGGAGGAGCACCGCCGGCCAGGCCAGCAGAGGCTGGCTTGGCGGCAATGTCCTTCACCACCTGGGCGGTGAGGCCCGCGGTGTTCTGCAGGACCTCGATAGCGATGGCATTATCCTTAATGCATGTCGCTGGTCAATGCATGTCGCACGGAGCTGGGCGGTGATGGAGTCGGTGGAGGCGGAGGGGGGGGGGGTGGAGGCGAGGAGGGTGGCGGTGGCGGTGGGGATGGTGGGGAGCTCAGCAGCCAGCGTGCGACCCACTGCTGCCACATCTGCAGCTAGGGGCTTCACGTGCTGTGAGATGGTTTCTTGGAGGTGGAGGAGGAAGGTGGATTCGGACAAGGGGGAGGGGGTCCAGAGGTCCGTGACAGAGCGCTGAAGGATGGAAAAGAGGGCGGCGAGCTGAAGACGGGGGCGAGACCAGCTGGCCAGGTCCTCAGCATGTTGTCGGTGAGTAAACCGGCCGTCAGGTCCAGTGCGGAGGCGGCAAAGGCGTCGAAGGCGCTGGCACAGGTCGAAAATGGAGGCGTATGACCCATAAAACACGAGCTCCAGTATCTTGATGGGTGGCATGTCGAAAAAGCTGGGTCTGGCATCGTCGAAGGTGGAAAACAACCCGTCAACGTCAAAGTCGCGCTCAGACCAGCTCGGTTCGGTTGGGCGGCTGCGTTTTGGCTCAGGCGAGGCTGAGGGCGAGGCAGGAAGCCCGGGAGGGTGCTGGACGACCACCAGTGCGCGACTAGTGTCATCACTGCCTGCCGGCCGGGCCTGATGGCGAAGCTGCAGCCGGAGCTGCAGACGTATTTTCATTGCCGAGCGCAGCCGCCAGGCTGCGTTGCGTCGATAAGCGTTTGCTCATCGGATATTGCGTAATAGCTGCGGAAAATTATATCAGCATGTGCGTCGTAGAAAGACGCGTCGATTGTGATATTCACGGCTGAATTCGGTGCTCAAACGTGAAAGTTATGAGCTCCGCCGTCAGCCATGGCTACCTCGTGGCTCTCTGCATAGCTTGCGCCTATGTGTGACCATTATAATTAATCCGTCAATTAAACTCGTGCTCCTGTTGGGGAGTCATGCGGAGAACTAACCCCGATCATTTCGAAGGATGGATGGATGGATGGATGGATGGATGGAGGGAGGGAGGGAGGGAGGGAGGGAGGGAGGGAGGGAGGGAGGGAGGGAGGGAGGGAGGAGGGAGGGAGGGAGGGAGGGAGGAGGGAGGGAGGGAGGGAGGGAGGAGGAGGGAGGGAGGGAGGGAGGGAGGGAGGGAGGGAGGGAGGGAGGGAGGGAGGGAGGGAGGGAGGGAGGGAGGGAGGGAGGGAGGGAGGGAGGGAGGGAGGGAGGGAGGGAGGGAGGGAGGAGGGAGGGAGGAGGGAGGGAGGGAGGAGGGAGGGAGGGAGGGAGGGAGGGAGGGAGGGAGGGAGGGAGGGAGGGAGGGAGGGAGGGAGGGAGGGAGGGAGGGAGGGAGGGAGGGAGGGAGGGAGGGAGGGAGGAGGAGGGAGGGAGGGAGGGAGGGAGGGAGGGAGGGAGGGAGGGAGGGAGGGAGGGAGGGAGGAGGGAGGGAGGGAGGGAGGGAGGGAGAGGGAGGAGGGAGGGAGGAGGAGGGAGGGAGGGAGGGAGGGAGGGAGGGAGGGAGGGGAGGGAGAGGGAGGGAGGGAGGAGGGAGGGAGGGAGGGAGGGAGGAGGGGGAGGGAGGGAGGAGAGGAGGGAGGGAGGGAGGGAGGGAGGGAGGGAGGAGGGAGGGAGGGAGGGAGGGAGGAGGGAGGGAGGGAGGGAGGGAGGGAGGGAGGAGGAGGGAGGAGGAGGAGGGAGGAGGAGGGAGGGAGGGAGGAGGAGGGAGGAGGGAGGGAGGGAGGAGGGAGGGGAGGAGGGAGGGAGGAGGGAGGAGGAGGGAGGAGGAGGGAGGAGGAGGAGAGGGGGAGGGAGGGAGGGAGGCCGAGGGAGGAGGAGGGAGGGAGGGAGGAGGGAGGGAGGGGAGGAGGGAGGAGGAGAGAGGGAGGGAGGAGGGGGGAGGAGGGGGAGGGAGGGAGGAGGAGGAGGAGGGAGGGAGGGAGGAGAGGGAGGGAGGGAGAGGAGGGAGGGAGGGAGAGGAGGGAGGGAGGGAGGAGGGAGGGAGAGGAGGAGGGAGGAGGGAGAGGAGGAGGGAGGGAGGGAGAGGAGGAGGAGGGAGGGAGGGAGGAGGGAGGAGGGAGGAAGAGGGAGGAGGGAGGTAGAGGAGGAGGGAGGAGGAGGGAGGGAGGAGGGGAGGGAGGGGGGAGGGAGGAGGGAGGGAGGAGGGAGGAGAGGAGGGAGGGAGGGAGGAGGGAGGAGGAGGGAGGGAGGGAGGAGGGAGGGAGGGAGGAGGGAGGCGAGGGAGGGAGGAGGGAGGGAGGGAGGGAGGGAGGGAGGAGGGAGGGAGGGAGGAGGAGGAGGAGGAGGGAAGGAGGGAGGGAGGAGGGAGGGAGGGAGGAGGAGGAGGAGGGAGGAGGGAGGGAGGGAGGAGGGAGGGAGGAGGGAGGGAGGGAGGGAGGAGGGGAGGGAGGGAGGAGGAGGAGGGAGGGAGGGAGGGAGGAAGGGAGGGAGGAGGGAGGGAGGGAGGGAGGAAGGAGGGAAGGGGAGAGGGAGGGGGAGGAGGGAGGAGGGAGGAGGAGGAGGGAGGAGGGAGGGAGGGAGGGAGGAGGGAGGGAGGTATTTCCCGCAGAGCATGCGTGCTTTCCACACCCCTCATTTGCCCTCTCGACTGGCCCCGGACTATGATCTTGGCCGCTCGCCACCGTTGGACGGCTGTGTGTCCCACCTGCTCGCTGGTCTGGCCAGTGTGGGCTGCGCTTGCTAAAAATGTCGCGGGCAGGCTTGTCTCACGCGGAACGCCCTCTCGGCCACGCCCCTCCGCACGAGGCGGCTGCAGCTAATAATCGGAGACGGTACCTTGGTCGCACCCTTGTGATCGCAGGTGACCCCATCATCGAAGCCTTGAGGCTGGGCCTGCTCGTTGCCGGTCGCGTACAGAACTCTGCCCGTGGGATGGGCGCGCAGGCTCGCCGCGCACGGACGCCCTTCCCGCGCGCTCAGTCGCGGCTGGGGGGTCTCGGCCTCTCGTGCGTTTTTGGCCGACGCTGACTGGATAATGCACGGGGACGTGGTACGGTCATCTCTCCGCCCTGCCCTACTCCGGATCCCGTGCGTGGGGGAGTCCGGCCTGTTACTCTTGCCTGTCCCGCGTTGGGACCGACCTGCTCGCCCACTTGCCCTCGGGGTCTGCTCGCTTTTCGGACGGTCGGTTGTTTTTGTATATCACGGGATAACGGACCTTGCGTGTCCCCATTACCTACTCTCCATCATGTCCACAGCTACCCCCCCACGTGCCCCACACCCCCCGCCCCGCCCCGCGCGTGCGCCCGTGCCACGCCGCGGCACAGTACTGTGACTAGCGTACGCAACCGCCGCCACCGATACCGCCCGCTACGCCCGCCGCACGCCGACGCACTTCGCCGCTGGCAGCGAGACCGCCGCGCGCGCCGCGGAAAGACGAACGCCCGCACCGAAACGGTGACCAAAGGCCGCCGCGAACCGTCGGAACGTTCACCGCCGCCGCATCCGCGTCAAGGCTCAACCGCGTCGGCGTACCCCGTCTTCCGCTCCTTCTCCGTCCTTTCGCCTCTCCGTCCTCCGCCCCT